>CATKHJ010075226.1:0-24688 GCA_949750685.1 Vernicia montana | reverse complement strand
TATAAGAATTGAGGAAGATGAATGTTGTGAGGTAGAATGTTCATGTGGCTTACAGTTTTGTTTCAGTTGCTTGTTGGAAACACACTCGCCTTGTTCATGTTTGATGTGGGAGCTCTGGAGCAAGAAGTGCCGAGATGAATCAGAGACAGTTAATTGGATCACAGTTCATACAAAGCCTTGTCCTAAGTGTCACAAACCAGTTGAGAAGAATGGTGGCTGCAACCTTGTGAGCTGTATATGTGGTCAAGCATTTTGGTGAGCATTGCTTTCCTTCTCCTACTTCCTCTGCAATATTTGCATTTGTTACTTATTGTCCTAAACCTTGATTCAATGCATTAGTAATATGCTGTTGTTGCTTCTAAAAAAATGCTTTTGAGTTGTGCATGGATTGTTCTCTCATTAATAGTGTAGAACCCCTTACCGGCAAGAGTCTGACATGATGCTGACTATTCTTTTCTATTATGTGGGCTTTATCATATGGTTGGCTGCTATTTTTCTGTTAATATCTTTCTTTCATTGACATAGTTGCTATTTCCCCGCCATGTTTTCCTTTTGACTCAGTTGGCTTTGTGGTGGAGCTACTGGGAGAGATCATACATGGTCTAGAATATCTGGTCACAGTTGCGGTCGCTATAAAGAAGATCGAAAGAAAAAAACAGAACGGGCAAAACGAGACCTTTATCGATATATGCATTATCATAACCGCTATAAGGCTCATACAGATTCCTTTAAGCTTGAAAGTAAACTTAAGGAGACAATCCTGATGAAGGTGTCGATATCAGAAGAGAGGGAATCGAGACTCAGGGATTTCAGCTGGGTAACTAATGGACTCTGTAGACTTTTCAGGTCAAGACGGGTTCTCTCATATTCATATCCATTTGCTTTTTATATGTTTGGCGATGAGCTGTTTAAGGACGAGATGACAATGGAGGAAAGGGAAATTAAACAGAATCTATTTGAGGATCAGCAACAGCAGCTCGAGTCAAATGTTGAAAAACTCTCCAAGTTCCTGGAGGAGCCCTTTGAACAGTATACTGATGATAAAGTTATGGAAATAAGGATGCAAGTTATTAATCTATCTACAATCACTGATACCCTATGTAAGAAAATGTGAGTGGGTGTGACTGTTATATTGAATTTGAATTATTGCGGGACTTCTGAAATTCATGAACTAATGAAGTCACCACCTGCAGGTATGAGTGCATAGAAAGCGATTTACTGGGTTCTCTTCAACTAGGTACCCACAATATAGCCCCCTACAAGTCAAAGGGCATTGAGAAGGCATCAGAACTTTCATCTTGTTGGAGCAACAAAATTAATACTACTGATAAATGCCTACCATCAGATGGAAATACAAGTGGTAATTTGAATCCAACTATTTCCTTTGGTGCTATGATTTAGAAGAGAAATTTTGACATTTGGCACATTGTACTTGTCATACACAATTAAAAAGCAATCATGTAATACCTGATACATCCTGCTTCGCCTCGCACCTGAACCTGCCCATCCCAAAATACTATGGGTTGGGTATGGAATGCCAAAACTTGGCCTATATATGTTTCCCCATGCATCATAATTTCTCATATTTTTTGACACACTTGTCTTTCTGCATTGTTAGTTTTACTTACCCTCTGGTTTTAAGTTGTCCCCTTGATTGCCTGGCATTTTATATGATGGGCCATTTTGGTACATAAATTATATGTCGGCATTGGAAATAGCTGTTTTCCTTTCATGGAGTGAAGATGTTCTCTGTGAAATGCATTGTTCCATCCCGACTAATCTCTGGTGATGTTGTGAATCTTGTTATGCTCTTATCCTGCTGACAGATTTTGTTTTGGTGCTAAATGGACTGACCAAATTTATAATTGAGCCTGTGTTCCATTTTTTATGGCTGAACTTGTTTGTAAGCTTCAGCCAATTGATGCACATGGAGGAACACTAGTTTATTTTATTTTTTATGATTTGGGGAAAAAGAGAGATTTAAAGCCCGTTTATTTTTGCACCAATTAAGCCCAATTTTTTTACAAGATTTGTGATGTGATACATATGCAATGGAGACCAGAAATTAAATAATAATATTTAATCCAAATGGTTATATTTACTATTTGACTATACCCAATTTCCTCTCAGTTACTCCCTTAGTTCAAGATCCCTTAATTCTGGTTCTCAAAATAGTTAATAAATAAAGCACTAAATTCTTGTTGTTGCCATAGCAAGGGATGCCTTTGTTTTTGTACCAATCAGCTAGTAGTAATTCATTGAAATTTGGAAGGCGTGGAATCAACATTAATCACGACTTCAATTCCTCTCTCCTCTCTTTGCTTTCTTTTTCTTTCCTTTCAATTAATTCACAATGTTGAGTTCGAGTTGAGAGACTCTTTATTCCATGACACAAATAGCTGCTGTTGGTGCACATTCTATCTCTTTCTGCAGTGCTGTTGGTGCTTTCTCTCTCTCTCTCTCTGTAGGTCTGACTTAGCCACACTCTCTCCTTTGCTATCCCCAATTTAATCCTCACCAATAAAGATAGTTGTTTAGGTTTCTCTCCCATACCTTAGAGAACTGATTTCCTCTTTCACTTTTCTGTTCTCCAAGCATGGATTTTATTTTTCTTTTAAGAGATAACTGGTTGATGACACTTGTGTCTTACTTCTTGCCAAGATAGCTAATAGGAGGAGAGAGTTCTTTCTCTCAGGCTCAGCTGATCTAATTAAAATATTCAGCTCATCTTCCTTAATGAGTGGGTGCAAATGATACAAAATTGATTGTCAGAAATTGGCCTAATAGGTACGAAAGCAGAAGTTCATTCCTAATTTGACTCGACTTAATTTTGGATTTAATTGTACATTGGCTAGCTCCAAATTGAGCTTTTGTCCCTGTATTTAGTGCATAGAGTTCCAGGCAGGGTTTTAAATAAAGGCTGCTTCATAATGTTTCTGCTGTTTCATAATGGAAATTTTGCCCACTGTTGTGTTATTTTTCATTTCTTTATAGGTAATTGGCCAATTGCCTAGAAATAGTGGACGAAACGTGAGAAATTTTGCCCAATTATTGGCTTAATATCTTGCATATTTTATTAAATTTTTGTTTGTTGTCAATTTGAGTGATTTTGCCAATGGCTTTAAAACTTCATGGCAGCAGTGGCCGATTTGGAGAAATTGAGACCGATTCCACGATACTGTTTCTTGTGTCCGTTATTGTTTTAGATTCCGTTATTTAAAACCCAGGTTCCAAGCCCATTCAGTTTTAATAGAAACATATAGAAATATGATTACTTGTATGGGTCTGCTCTCATGTTTGGAAATTTAGGAAGATTGTTGAAGATAGTACTGACACACTGCATTGTAGGTGGGATATCAGAACATGATAGACCTTCAGGCTCTAGGAGTTCGGATGATAGTGGATGCTCTTCTCGGAAGCGTGCTAGGAAGGAGGGTGGTGGCTTTTTTGATCTGAACTTGCCAGCAGAGATTATGGATAGGAACTGAATTCAGAGACTGCAGACTTTATGAGTACAAAGTGTACAGCTCTAACTCAAGGCCCTCTTCTTCTTCATGGAATTTGATCATTTGTGGATTAAGCACCAAGTGCTTTGCCCTTCACCCTTTATAGCTTTTTGTTCTGTGTTTGACATTGCTTTCTCTTGATGGGATGTTCTGGGAGAGAAATTTGTTTCCACTTCTACCCAGTATTTTTTTTGTTGTACATAGCCTGTTTATTGGGTTTTTGTGGGGGATAGATATGTAAATTCTCGAGCCGGAAGACTTGGGCTAAGACTATTTTAAATCCTTGACATAATTTTGCAGAATGTGATAATCTTATTGATTTCTGCATAATTTAAAATGTTGTACTCTTTTGAGGCAGGCTGGTTATTTTCTTTTTCTTTGAATTTTCTTACCCAATATTTTTATTTATTTTTTTATTTTTTTCCCTCTTCGTTTTCCAGCGTTCCTTTTCCTTAGCAAATGATGTAGAAATCAGGAAAGCTATGTTTTTATTTATGTAATTTTTGGTATCAAAAGATTGTCATTGTAGAACATGTTCAAAGTAGTAGTTATATTCTCCATTTTTGTTGTGGTATTTAGTAGCTATAGAGCAGAAAAGCCTGTGGAAAAGGCTCTAGACCTAAACTGTTTCTCTTAAGTGAACTATTTAAATGGGGGTACTTTCTAATTGTGTTTATTTTCATAGTAGAATTTGGTCATATCTAGTGTTGGTGTGACATGTTTATTTCCCAGAACGGATTTGGTTCTTTTAGAACTCTAGTGTGTACACACTATGGAAACTTTTCTCAGATTCTAAACTTGTTTCTTTTGAATTTGAATTTTGAATAGTAGGATTAGGATGTTTCAAGTCTTGGTTCTGTATTGTTAGAGCCTTAGGCCTTCTTTGGGAGTTCTTTAACATGAGAAAGGAAAAAGATAATTTTTAATCTAATTAATAAATATTTATTGTTTGGATGTTTTAAGGAACAAGGAAGAATATTAGTTATTAAGAATAAAATAATATTATTATATTAAAAAATTATTTTTAATAATAAGTATGAGATATCTTTTATTTCATGAATTTCGAAGGGAAAAGAAATACAAGTTTAAAGGAATAATTAATCTTTTAATATCCTTTCTTATCCAAATTAATTAAACTCTTAAATAACACATAACTCTTATACTATTCCATTTTTCTTTCTTATTTCAACTTTCAAAGAGAGACGTAGAGGTGATAATGAATGCTTAGAATTGGATCAATGCCTTGTCTGAGGTTTGCATAATATCACGTGCATGTCTAGCTTTTGGTTTAAGTATTTCTGTGTGTGTGAGTGAGTGAGTGCTGCTGGAACCATTAGAGGATAAAAATATGCAGGCATACTTGATAAAAATAGCATATCTATATATATATATATATATATATATATATATATATATATATATATATATATATTTTTTTTTTTGCCAAGTAAATAAAGTTTTCATTGATGGGGCATAAGGCTCAAATCAATACAAAGAGAAATTATAATTAGAGTACAAAGCTAGTTGAAGAAAAAATGAGGAGTTTTTACATAAATACCCAGAAAATACAAAATATTCTTATATATGTCTTCATTTATTTTTTTTCGAATTGAAAGCTAAGCAGTGGTAATTCTAAAGATTCCCCGGGGAAAAATAGAAATGTCTCCTATGTTACCTCTAATATGTGAAAGTATCAACGTAATTTCATAGTTATTCGGTCTGAATGCTACATGAAGAACATAGACTAGATGAAGGAACGGGAAGACTTAGGATGTAGAAGAGCATAACATGAGTGATTTATGTATATATACGTATACATTTTTCATTTTCTATTTCATTTTTTATTTTATGTTTATATAATTTATAATTTTTTTATATAATTATAATTTTATATAATATTTTATTTATTTTATTATTATATATTATTATATAATAATAATAAATATTATTAATTAAATATAACTTATTAAAATTTCTATTTTAAGAATGTCTCACTTTCAAAAGTATATCATAAGTATATCAAAGGTATATATATATATATATATATATACATATATATATATATATATATATATAAAAGAGCATTTTTGAAAATCTAAAAAGATAAAAGGGTATTTTTAAAAAAAAAAATAAAAAAAAATTATACTTGGTATAATTTCCTCAAAAAAATAAATGGACCTGGGGTCCAGTGTAAACATGTCCAAAATGGGTTTTCGACAGAGGGCTCGAAGCCCATAAAACCACAAACACTAGGGTCTGGGTGAAAATTACATATTTGCCCCTGCTTATAGCCCTTCCTTCCAAAGACTTCTCCTTTCAGATTTAGCTCCACCACTACCAGTTGCTAAGAGAGACAGAGAGATAGCATGAATAGCAGGTTATCAGCCTGATCTTTCATAAGAAACTCATACTGAAGGACCCAACACCTAACCCATCTCAACTTTGCACAAGCATATTCAAGCTAAAAAGATCTTTGATTTATGATTTCCGATTTGAGCTGCCCATGCCAGCAAATCAACACCATGAAGCTTCTTATCATCAAGCAACAATTCCTCCACAAAGCGTCGCTGCCAGCAACAATGAATTTAATTTTCTCCAGCCTCCATCCAACCAACTATAGATTTATAAGAAATGATGAAAGTGACCAGAAAACCAGACTTCATTGGACTCACCAATAACCATTATACAAAACGGAGATAAAAAATAAAAAAAGATAGCCCGATAAACACAGGAGAAAAGAAGAGATCCAAGAAAAATATGATCTAAAATCTTATTCATACTAAAAACAAGAACCAAAACGGGAAATAAAGAAAGAAATTGGGTTTCCTTCATGTGGCCGAAGTTGCTTAGGGATTCCCAAATAGAAAACCTAATATGAGAGGTAGAGGCAAGGGGGGCAGAAAACAGAGAAAACGAGATTAACAAGATTTTCCCCTTCACTTAAATAGCATATCTTGTTTGGAGCATTGGTTATTGAAAATAAAAATATAGAACACCAATATTTAAAAGGCCTAATTACCTCAAAAATCCCAAACTATACAGTGTTTAATAATTTTATCCCTTTCTTTCAGTTTTTTCATACAAATACTTATATTTTAAATTTTTTAACAATTTTATCATATTTTTTCAAACTTTTCACACAAATGTCTATATTTTAATTTTTTAAACAATTTTATCTCATTCTTTTAGATTTTTCACGCAAATACCTATATTTAATTTTTCTAAAATACAATCTAATGACAGAAAATACAAAAACGCAATAACTTCATATGAATAACATCACTTGCTGCCTCAATTGATATTGAAAGAACATTCTACCTGAGTTTTCTAACTCTAAGACGTTAACAATTTAGTATTGCCATGTCTGCACACAGCCTTAGGCATCGAAGCAACGAAATTAAAACTTTGCGCTAATTAGATCCTCAAGATATTATGACAAAAATTTAATATTTACTTAAACACACTATTTTGGGTGTAATAGATGAATCAACAATATTTTGCTGACTCATTTTTTTTTTTTTCGTTTTACACAAAAAATTAAACATCAGCAATAACCAACGTATTTTTTCATTTTCAGTCACCAGATTATATTTTAGAAAAAAAAATAAAATATAGACATTTGTATGAAAAATCTGAAAAAATGGGATAAAATTATTAAAAAAATTTGAAGTATAGACATTTGTGTGAAAAATTTGAAAGAATAAAATAAAATTGTTAAAAAATTTGAAGTATAGGCATTTGTATGAAAACATGAAAGAATAGAATAAAATTGTTAAACGCTTAACGCTGTACAGTTTATAATTTTTCAGATAATTAAATCTATTTAAAAAATTACATGCAAAATTAGGGACGGATCTAGGGTGCAATGGGGGCACTTGCCTCATTTGCCCCCTAGAAAATTTTCTTACACCCCCTTTGTCCCCTAAAAAATTTCCTTAAATATAAAAGTATCTTGTCCTTACTTATAGAGAATTGTCTCTCTCAATATGACACTATATAATTTATAATATTTTATTAAAAATAAATTTACTTTTATATGATTGTCATGTTTGCCCCTTTTTAAGATAAGTTCTGGATTCGTCTCTATGCAAAATTATTTTTTATACCCAAAAATTTTAAATATATAGTATTTAAAATCTACTTTTTAATAAAATTTTGAAGTTAAATTTTAGAAAAATATATTTCAGTTTTTAATAAATTATTTAATTATTTGACTTATTCGTCAATGAAATTTATTATAAATTTTTAAAAGATAAATGACATAAACTAGTAATTATTCTAGGCTAATTTCACCCGTCATCAGTCATCCTTTACCTTTATACTTAATAACATCACAATTCTTTTTCTTTAATTTGTAATACTAATATCATTAACTTTATATTAATATTATGATTATAGTCACTTTTATAAATTTTCAGCAAATTGTTTTAATAAAAAAAATTAATGTGAATTCTACACCAAATCAATTTTTTTTTTTTAAAACTCTATGTTAGATTAAAAATTTGATATTTTGTATAATTCATCTAGCATACTCTCTCTCTCTCTCTCTCTCTCATGATTCCTTCCCCACTCTTTTTTTTTTTTTTTTTTTCAAATCTTTCAACCTGTTACTTTTTTTAAATCCTCCCTTAAAAAATACAAAAGATTATAGTAATCACATATAAAAGGTTTTTGCCGCTTAATCAATAATCACATATAAAATATGTAACTTCTTAGGTTAGACTAAGAAAGAACTTAATTCAAATTAAATAAATAAAAATGCAAATCTACTCTCAAATTGAATAAGAGAAGAAATTACATAATGTTAAGGGAAAAGAGAGAGAAAATGAGTATATTTGATAAGTTGTGTAAAATTAAAATTATTAATTTGATGTAGAGCGCACATCAGTTATCCAATTGAAGAATTACTGAAAAATTAAAAAGAAAAAATTTTGATGTTATTAAATATAAAAGTTAAAAATGTTATTGTTACAAATTAAAGAAAGAGGATTGTAATGCTATTAAATATAAATGTGAAGGATAACGAGTGCAATATCTGCTAATAAAAAAAAAAAAAATGTGTATTAGTTTTTATAAATTTAAATTGAAATCTTTAAAAATAAAAACTATGGATTAATTTACAAATGTTTGACTATATAGTGATTTTCCAGTATTTTTAAGGAAGACTGGCATTGCAATTAGAAAAAAGGGCTCAAAAACCAACAGAAGATGCTTTTTACACTTGTTATTAAGCATTGACTAAGCTGCCATTTTTGTCTTTGGAAAGTTCACTAATTTCTTTATATCTAATGGCAGTTTAAAAGATTCGATTTGGCTTCGTTTCAACAACTTGTTCTTTTTTAGGGCTTTGCAATTCTTGTTTTCTCATCTTATCAATATGCATCTTATTTTCTCCATTAATTCAAGGCAAAAAAAAAAAAAAGATTTACTCCAATGCATAATTATAAAATATGATATATCATATGTTTTTATTTATTTCTTTTCAGTAATTTCGTTTCGAATCAAAATTTAAATTCAAAATTTCATAGTTTTATAAACGGGCTTTAATATTTTATTTTTATATTTTAAATAAATGTATATTGATGAGGATAAAAAATTAATAAGCAGAGAACATGCATATATAAGGAGTTTTTATTTTTCCTATATATTGACAATGGTAAAAATAAAAAAGATCATAACTTTTCTGTTCACAGGTTTTACCCCTAACTGTACCCTCCATCAACAATATAAAACGATTCTAGACTCATCATATATAATATAATATTATTTTTAAATAAGATAAATAATAGTAATTTCGATCAAAATTTTATATTTTTGTAAGTCCAATATTTTCTTAGGATAAGTCAATATTTATTTGTTATTATTTTTTTTAAACAAATATTTATTTATTTGTTATTTAATTTTATGTTTTAACTTTTTTTTTTTTTTTTTTAAAATGTGAAATGTTATGTTTAAATTTGAAAGCTTTAGTTGGTTAAATTTCTTTTAATAATTGGTTGACCTTTCAATGATTTTTTTTTCTCTCTAAAATCAAAACTTAAACGGATCCCTAAATTAGAGAGACAAGAACACATTTTCTAATCTGATTTTTTTTTTTTTTTTGGAGATACTAATTAGCTTCTTCTTTTTTATTTTTTTTTATTTTGCACTAAATCAATTGAACTTTGGAGTTAGTAGAATTTTTGTTTGTTTTTGGGTTAAACAAAGCAATAAATGAAATTATAGCTTTTTAATTAATCCACGAAGCATGTCTGTCAGTTTCTTTTGAAAATTGATTCTTGGCTTGGCTTTGCTCAAGAACTCAGGCTTTTGTCTATCTTTATTATTATTATTATTTATTTTTATAGAGTTGTATTGGTAGATGAAAACAAATTAGAAACTTCTTATGATTCCAAGACCTTGAATTTTAATTTAATATCTATGAAATGGGCTAAACAAATATTTTAATATATAGTACTTTTTTTTTCTATCTATTTATATGAAAATATGATTTTAAAATAAATAGTGGTACAATTAGTATTCTTGGGGCAACATTAATTAACTTATTAATTATAAATTTTCTATACTCTGCCTTATTAGATGAAGCTTGCTAGTTTGAAGATCAACTAATGTGGTATAGCTGAAATTTGTAGTGCTCTGGAGTGAAATTTATCATTGTTTGTACCCCCAAAAAAAAAAAAAAAAAAAAAAAAGGGTGAGCCTGACCTGTAAGTAATTTTAGAGATTCAATTTTATTAAATCCAGAGGATAGTTTGATCCAAATAATTTAATTATTATTTATTATTTAAATTAATTAATTTAATGAGCTGGCCCAACAAGCTAATTAAGAACCCTAACAACATTTTTCACATATGCAAAATATGATAATTTTAGAAGATTTCACTGTATTCATCAGTACAAAAACGAGTATGCGTTTGAAGAGAACATAAAAGAAGTGAAAAAATAAGAGTTTAGTACCAAAAAGCAATTACCAGTTACTTTTCAAGAGGTTACAAAAGAAAAAAAACTACAGAGATAAAATCGGAACCAATCATCCAAACAATTCAATCAATCAATCAAATCAAATATTCAAGCGAGTAAATTTCAATTAATAGACAAAATTCCACTCAAGCGAACATTAATTCCTCTTAAATAAATCAACATTTCTCTTGAGTAATTAACAATTCCTCTTACAAGTAATCAGTTTCTCAATGGTGATTTTTTTCTTACAAGCATCCTATTACAAATTTCAAGGCATAGTGCCTCACTTTTATGTACTTACATACAACAATTTTTTTAATTCATCTTGTAATTACTATAATTTTCTCAGTAATAAAATTTACCTTTTTGCAAATATCCTAATGTTAAAAATTTAGTAAAGCTTTTAGACAGAACTAGTGTATTCAAAAGTTAGGATCATTTCTCTTTAAACCTTGCACAATCATCTATTTAATAATCATAATCGCATTCACACAATCAATTTAAATACCTCACACTTGTAACACACTCATAATTTTTTCACACGTTTGAAGGACCAAAATATATTCAAAAATAATTTTCTATAAGTTAGGTCACCTGTATTTCACTTTTTTTTTTTTTAATGAACTAAATTCATTTCATAATAAAATTTAAACATAAATTTTATCCATAAAATTACTTTTCAGTAACACTATTTTTAGTACCATTTTTTTCTAATATACATTGTTCTCAATATATTTACTATTATATATTGTTATTAACTATATATCATATCATATGGGATAGTTAAATCAAATTCACGTGAAAAAAAAAAGGGGATAATGAGGTTGTGATGCAGTGATAAAAGTTTAATTCCGTTCCACAAACAAAAGTATTAATGTTGTAAAATTAAAATTAAATCTCAAGATATATGTGGTTAAAGACAGTGATAAAGTCAGAATATATTTTTTTTATAGAGGGTCAAATTTTTTAGACCATAATTTATATCAATATGGTATATATAATAAAACCAACTTCTATATATTTAACGAAAATTTTCACTTAAAATAAAGAGAGCAAATACAATATATCACCAAATTTTTATAATTTTATATCTAAAAATTTTTGTATTTTAGAAATTAAGAGGCCATGACACCCTCGACCCTCTAGCTCTTTCATTGGTTAAAGGTATTACAAACAATAAACTTAATTTGTTAGTTGCAATTAATATCCTAGCCTCATCCACAAGCATAAACTAATTAACTAATTACTGTTTCACAGCAACTCTTATAAATTCTGAATTGCTGTTATTTAAGTTTCTTTTTCTCACACTCATACAAAATTTAGTTTTTTCTCTTCTGTTTTGTTTGTTATTTTTTTAGGCTTTACGCTCTCATACAAACACTTCTAATTGTTGTTAGAGAGGTTAATTTACAAACTACAAACTTCTTTTTTTCTTGGCATTTAATTCACTCATATATATATATATATATATATATATATATATATATATATATATATATATTGCAATTACAAATGTAAAAATTAAATAAAAATTTTCTAGCCTACTAAGAACACAGAAAGATAGTAAAGGATATACAGAAAAGATTAATCAAGTGAAAATTCTCAATCCTACAAGAATATATTGATTTAATTTCCCAACATTCTTATTAATTAAGTCTAATTATGCTGAGATTGATTTCTATAATTCTACAAGTAAGTGATCATATATTCCTCTTTATTTTTCTTTTTAATGTTCAATAATTGAAAGTTTATTATCATTGTTATGAAATTAAAAAATATGGTATAACAGTAGTTCTTCTAATTCTTTTTAAGAAATTCTTTTAATTATTTGTTTATATATATATATATATATATATACATTTAAACATTTTCTTAATTTCTTTTCTTCATTATATATTTTCTACATTATTAAACGAATCTTAAACGAATCTAATGATTTAGCTATATATATATATATATATAATGTGATATTTTTTTCTTAATTAGAGAAAATTCCAGATTCAATTTGATAAAATATTGTTCTTGCTCATTGGTGGCTACCTATTCTCAGAATTAGGCTTTTCTGTTTATTAGATGAAAATAAAATTTATGGCTGAAGAGGTTAACCAATTTCAATTTCATTATATATATATATATATATATATATATATATATATATATATATATATATATATATATATACACACACAATTATACACTCACATGCGCACACTGAATATATGTATTTAAAAATTTTGAATGGTTGTTGTTAAGAATATAATATGAGAAAAAATTTCATATTGATTAAATATAAATATATTAAGTAATTAATATAGAAATGAATTTTTCAATTTTAATAACTAGCTTTTGAGGTGGGTTCTCTCAAATTTATATTAAAAATTCAATATACTATCAGAATTTAATCGATTCTTGCACTACTTTCCGTTATATCATAATTCAGACTAGATTCAATTCTCAAATTTGTTCTTCGTCTGGTATGAATTTCCCTTGAACTTTCAATTCTTTCGTCTGATATGAGATATCTCTCAGGTTTTAAATTCTCTAGGCTCAGTCTCATATCATAAATTTACAAGTGTTAATTGGGTTAATAAAAAATTATCGTTGACCCAGTTACCACTTGAGGGGACTGTTAAGAAAAAAGTCTCATATTAATTAAAAATAAATATATTAAGTGATTAATATATAAATAAACTCTTCAATCTTAATAGTTAGCTTAACTCAATAGTGGTGGCATTAAGATACAATAATCTCACAATTATAAGCCTATTATTATATTACCCATTATCATATGATAGACTAATAGTTGCATGCCTTAAATTTACAGTAGTCTTGAAATCTTAAATGTTAAAAATCTTTTCAAGGTCTTATCTAACTTAAAATCATTTTTAAAAAACTAGTCGTTATTTGTGCATAAATTCAAAAGATCACTTCGAATTTTGTAAAAATTTTGTTTGTTATTAATTAAAATCCGAAAGGCTCGATTTCTTGTAAGAAAACCACAAGCATGTCTGCCAGTTTCCTCTAAAAATTAAAAAAAAATTTGATGCTTGATTTGCTCAAGATCGAGAAACTGTTTATTAATTACATTTGCATATGTTTTAAAGATTATAAACATCTTTATAATAATAATAACTTCTGATAATTATATTAGTATATGTTACAAATTATAATTGTTAATTACTTAACCTTATTAGAGAGAACTGCATTGGATCTTTTTCAGGTTGACGCATTTGCCTCAATCCAAATTAGAAACTTCTTGAGATCCAAACTAGGGTCAAAACTTATCCAAATCAACTATATATTATCTTAATTACCTTCTAAAAATTTAATTAAATAATAAGTTTGAAAGTCATTAACTATTAAGTTAGTAGTTTAGAAGTCGAACATCTGTCTTATAATTAATTAATAAATATTAATCTTCTTCCTTTTAAAAAATTTTCGTTGTACGATCAACAAGCATGTGATAGAGAGGAAGATTTTAATGTTTTGATTTTAATCATCTATAATGTAGCACTTTATATATCGAAAATAAAAAAGGCAACAAGCTTTCCCAGAAAAATTGTTTTGTTTTTTTGACTAGATAGGTACAAAAGAAGAGACTTGAAAATAGTTTGTAATGTTTAACTTTGTATGCTAATTTGTCAAAGAGAATTAGACAATGGTAAGCCCACCAAAGGAAAGATTTCATATAGCAAACAATCCATTTGACCTATAACTTTCAGCCCTTTTGAGGCTTTGCTTTATCTTTTTCTAAATGTTGCTCTCTTTTAGTTTTTAGAAACCAACACCAATCACTTTTTTAGTGTCAAAGAGTGAGTAGTAGTAGTGCAGAATGTTGCTACCTAACAGTAGTAGCTCCCTTTCATTGCATGATTGGAAAAATAAAGACAATATCTAATGAGTGGGAAAGAATGAATCACTCCAACTCTTATTTAATAGAATTTTCCAGCTTGAATGCATAAAGTACTTTGCATGCATAATAATAATAAAAGAAGTGGGGGATATTATCTTTTAGAGGGAAAGATTCATGCATACTATACTAATACTATACTATACTAGACCAGACCATCTTTTAGAAAATTTTTATGAATCTTTTATTTATTTAAATAGTAGTGTGATTAATTTTGTTTAGTTTTCATTACATCTCATTAGAATCACGGTATATAATTATATTAAACTCATTTTTTTATATTATGAGATAGACATTAAATTATAAGAGATAATAGCTAATGACATTTTTTTTTTTTTTTTAAAATTTGGATTCAATTCAATTAAGGTATTCCGAATCAGTTTGCATGTCGACTAATGACATCTTTTTTAGTCTTTTGATTGAGCTATTTTATGCAATAATGCCCTTAGATTTTGTTAATTAGGCTAGCATCATAAAAATGTTGACACGAATTACGATATACTCTTATCTTTTACCTCAATATTATTATTATTATTATATTCATCCTAATTTGAAAGTTTAATAGCATAAATACCATCTAAATTACAAAGTTTAAAAATTAGGGTGTATTTAAGCTCAAATCCCATGAAGTCCCCTCTATATATATATGCACAAGTGAGTGATCACCTCCAAGTTTCTTGTCTCTTTCTTTCTTTTTGAATGGCTAATTTTTACTTTTAAGTATATAAACCCTTTCATCAATCAAACCCACGAGCTGATTTGCTTCTTTTCATGCAATGCAAAAAGCCCACCATATTACAAAAGCTTCAAAGGTGGAATTGCTTTCTAAGACAGGGGACTAGTCAAAAATAAAATTGACAACCCTTTTAAGCACTATAAACTATGATAATATATATATATATATATATATATATAGTACCTACACTTCAATCTATAGTTGTTTTGTATGCTTCATTTCAAAAAGACAAATGGGTTTTTGGGGATTGCATTAGATATGACTAAGAACAATATATAAATAATAATAATAATAGTAATATATATTTGGTTCTTGAACTACTAGATTTTGATTCAGCTTTTTATAAGAAAAAAAAAAACCATTTTTGTGAGTAGTCTTATTCTATAGTATGGTTTGTTACTTTGTTTTGGTTATAAGTAAAGCTTATTCTATTAGAATTTAATGTTTTTTGGATTTTTCCTTTATGTTGTGTATTTTTCTTTGCATATTTCTTGTCAATATCTTATGGTGTTATTTGCTTTGCATTTAATGCGATTTCAGTGAATTTTTTTTTTCCACAGTGGGGTCTAAACACAGTTTTGTTGCCACGCTATGCATGAAGTAAAGTGGCGGGGAGGTTCTACTTTGAAGCCATTCAAGTTTTTAGAAGCCAGAGTTTCAAGGCACAAACGTTCTAATAGGTACCTTTTCTTTTCCTTTTCCTTTTCTTTTTTCTTTTTCATTTCTTTTCTACTGCTATGATCCCTTTTCTTGTTAATTAATTTTGGTATTTTATATGAAAATTATACTAATATTGGTGCAGCCACTCCTTACATTTTTTGGTTTTCAATACCATACATAACCTGTTATCTGTGGTCCTTTTAAGCAGAGGTTTTGCAAGAAATCTTAAAAATTATGAACTGGGTTTTTCTAAGAATTAGAACTTGAGTTTTGTTTACTACAAAAGATTTTTACTTTAAAAATGGTGTAGAATGGTTTCTTTTTGCCTTTCTTTTCTGTTTTTCTTTCACTTTTTTGGTAATGAATAATTATCAAAGCCATTGCATACTTGTTCTGCTTCCATCTGTTTGTCTTATTGGTGTTCTGTATTGACAATTGAACTGTTCTTTCTATTGACAGTGATCCAGTTCAAAGAAAAGTTTATAAACAAGAACCAAATAATTACTTGTTTGAAGCTTTTCATAATCTTAAATTGGTAAGAATTTAATATTTTCTTATTATTTTTGCTTATATCATTTCTTTAAGCAACATGAGATATTATACAGTTTAATAGTTTAGTATTCACATTTAGAAAATGAATAAAAAATTTCCTCAATTTTTACAAGTCTTACTAGTTCCATTAAGGTTGAGCTGTTTGATTTATTGGTTTTATTTTTCTGTAGAACAAAATGGAACAGATGAAGGACAGTGTTGAAGACAATAACAGACAGACTCCCATCACAGAGGTTCAAGATTCTTTGAAGGAAGAGGTGAATATCTCTACTTCCATATCTCTGTTTACTGCTCAGAATGTATATAAAAATCAATGTTGAATTGCAAAATATATGGGTACCAAGCTCAAAAAAACCCTGCTTATTTCCACTGTAAATTTTGAGTTCCATTGTTGTTCTTTTTAAGTATATGATAAAGCATAGCTATCAAGCCTGGTTTGAGCACAGACACTAGGCATAAATATAAAGTAACAAAGATAATATATGAGCAAAAAGGAAAAATAACATAGCATCATTTGGGGGATTTTTGAGTTATGGTTTTCCCTCTATTGTTCAGATTGTAGAGCTGCAGGACCAATTACAAGACCAGTTTGTGACGCGCCATGCACTGGAGAAGGCAATGAGTTATACTCCTTTTTCCTATGATACTATGAATGATAAGTCAATTCCCAAGGTATTTCTTGTTCTTGACAAATCATAGAATATTTTTATATAGCAAAAATATATGCACATTTATATCCTATAATTCAGAATCGTTGATCTAGACAGTTTTCTCTGTTTGTAGCTCTGCTTCTTGACTAAAACTTCTGAAACATTTTCAGGAAACCAAGGAACTGATTAAGGATATTGCTTTATTAGAACTGGAAGTTGTACATTTGGAACGGTATCTTCTCTCTTTGTATAGAAACACATTTGATCAACAAATGTCATCTCACTCAACCATTGATGAAAGATGCAAAATGAATTCAATCACACATAAAGGAGTATGTCCAGTAGTTTCAAGGCAAGATATCTTACACAATTCAGTTAATCAGTTGAGTGATGTTGCTTGGCATAAAAAAACAAGTGGAAATCAATCTAAGCAAAGCAATGGCACATGGGAATCAGAAAAGCTGTTAGATTCTAGTATCCAACAATGTCACTCCTCGGTATCTCAACGTTCAATGGGAACTTCTCCTCCCATGAAATCTATAGCTAATGCTCTAGAATCATACCATTCCCTCCCATTGTCAATGCTTGAGGTAACTTGATCAAGTTGAGACTTTCTCAGTAATTATAACTATAATGTTTCCTTTTCAAGTAACATTAGAAAACTCATGTAAATTTGTACATTTTTTCCTCTTCAGAAAGCTCAGAATAATTATTCAGGTGTAACCAGTCTGGCAGATCATCTCGGAACCAGTATTCATGATTATGTTCTAGAAACTCCAAACTTTCTCTCAGAGGAGATGATCAAGTGCATTTCAGCCCTATATTGTGAACTGGCAGATCCACCTTTGATAGATCGTGACTATCCTTCCTCTCCTGCTTCATTTTCTCCACCAACAAATGAGTTGCCAACACAAGGTCGGAGTGAGAGATGGAGTCCCGAGTCCGGAGCCTTCAATTCATCACTTGACAACCCTTTTCACATTGGAGAGTCTAAGGAGTTCAATGGACCATACTGCACAATGGCAAAGGTGCAATGGATTCATAGAGATAGTAAGAAACTGCAAGCTGTGCACCATAAGCTGCAAGATTTCAGGTAAGCATTATCACTATTTGCAAATACTTGGAATCTTTGTGACATGCTATTTATTTGTTTATTTATTTTTAGAGTTTAATCTTCAAACATGCACATATAACTCTTATAGTCATCATCTTAACTACTTTACTTTCTTCCAAATAGCAATGTAGTTGACAACCAAAAACTATTGCATTGCAGGTCACTTGTCACCAGGTTGGAAGGAGTTAATCCTAGAAAATTGAAATACGAGGAGAAGCTAGCTTTTTGGATCAATGTCCATAATGCACTAGTTATGCATGTAAAGTTCTACCCCTAATAATATAAAATCATTAATTTGCTACTTTCCTTTTTCGTTATGTTTGTTCTTTTAATTTCTGAACTAATGCAAACAATTTGCATTGTGCTGTCGTATGCAGGCATTTTTGGTTTATGGGATTCCACAAAATAATACAAAAAGAATGTCTTTAGCACTCAAGGTGAGAAATTTTTTTCTTTTTTTTTTTTTTTTTTACTTGCAGAGAAGAAAAAATATGTCTGCAAAGAATATCATTTTGATACGCTCTTCTGTGTTTTAGGCTGCCTATAATGTTGGGGGTCACACCATTAATATAGACATGATACAGAGTTCTATTCTGCAGTGTCAATTGCTTCGACCGGGACAAGTAATTTCTATTCCTTGAAGCTTCCATTAAACATTATTATCTGTTTTTATGTTTAAATATGGCTTTTTCCACAATGATGCTTATAGCTGCTGTATCTGTTATTGGAGCTGACTTAGCTTGCATTTGCTTGTAGTGGTTGCGACAACTATTTTTCTCAAAGACAAAATTCAAGGTTGGAGATCGTAGGAAAGCTTATTCTATTGATCACCCTGAACCTCGCTTACGTTTTGCACTATGTGGAGGAAGCAATTCTGATCCTGCGGTATGTTTTGATATAAAGTAGCCTTTTATACCTTCCCATTCCCTCTATGCTTCTTTTGATATGTAGTTAATGTATCACAACTCTTCAGGTTCGAGTGTACACTCCGAAAAGAGTGTTCGAGGATTTGGAAGCAGCAAAAGAAGAGTATATTCAGTCAAACATAATTCTACATAAAGAAAGGAAACTTCATCTACCAAAGATTGTAGAGTGCTATGCCAAGGAATCAGATATTTGTTCTGCCGGTTTACTAGATATGATAGAACATTTACTGCCTAATTCTTTGAGAAAGAACATTCAACAGTGTCAACATAAAAAATCTGGCAAGAACATTATTGAGTGGATTCCTCACAACTTCACGTTCCGCTATCTACTCTCAAAAGAATTAGCCTAGTGGTCTTATGATACCGAGCAGTCCAGTTCATCTATACATTTCTCAGTGTTGCTAGCAAGATCATATGGAATGACAGCTGAATCATAACTAGAGTTAATTCCATTCCAAGTTGATTTTTTGACTCTATATTGAAGTGAGCTTCTCATAGGAATGATGATCAAATAGGCTGAAGATCATTAAGCTCCAGTTTGATCAGAGAGTTTCTGAAAGAATTGGATTATAGATCAATCAAGTGCTGATGCATTGAAAGCTCTTAAAGGACTTGAGCTTGTCTGATCATTATTTGTTGAACATCATCGAATTGTGATTCGGTTATCATTCCTAATTGTCTTGCCTACAATTTCCATCATGTACACATGATTAGAATGGATGTAACTCATTTGTGTAAAATTATCCCTATTTTGTCGCATTTGGTTTATAGAAGTAGCTATAATGGGAAGTATCTGAGAACAGTATGTCATCAATGTGAAAGTTTGAGCATTGATTCTGATACGTTTCCTGGTAGACCATTTCAAGTGAATATCACAGGAATAGATTATATATGTACATATGCATGTGTGTTGGGAAAAAATCTGGCAAGAACATTGAGTGGAATCCTCAAAACTTCATGTTGCAGCTACCGATCGAGCAATCCTGTTCTTCTATGTGTTTCTCAGTTCTACAAGCAAGATCATGCATGTGGAATGACAGCAGAATCATAACTTCACATTACATAATACCAAGTTCAGTTTTTGACTCCATGTTGAAGTGAGCTTATGATGATCAAATAGGTTGAAGATCATTAAGCTCAAGTCCAATACAATAATTTCTGAAAAAATTGGTTTAAAAGGGACAAATGACAAAAACAGTGAATCAAGTGTTGATACATTGAGAGCTCTCAAAGGACTTGAGCTTGTCTTGTCATTCTTCCTAATTGTCTTGCTTACTACTTCTAAATCATTTTCATGTACACATTATTATTTTGGATGCTACTCCTCTCTGTAAACCCTAATTTAATTTGTAACTTTTAGTGGTAGGAACATCTCAGTGGCACTTACTGTCATGAAAAATATATCTTATAACCGTTCATTCATTATAATTTTCATTAATCTAATAAAAAATTTAAGGAGTTTGTACACAAATACCTCAAAAAGATAAAATATTCTCATACATGCCTTTTTTTTTTCCCCCCCCCCAAAAAATACACTTATTAAATTTTCTATTTCAAAAATACTCCATTTTTAAAGGTATATCATAAGTATATCAAAAATGTATCACAAATATATCATAAGTATACAAAAAAAAAAAAACAAAAAATTGTATTTTTGAAAACCTAAAAAAATAAAATGGTATTTTTTAAAAAAAAACTTTTAAAAGGTGTATTTTGTGTAATTTCTTCAAAATTTAATCTTGTTTGCACCAAATATTTTCGGCCCAATCCATCTAGAATTAAAGGCCCAACCCGTTAAAGCCCACTTAAAGGCCCAATTAAAATCTAGTTCAAGTAATTAATGTTTAATTAATTTATTAATTAAATAATTAATTAAGCTGATCTAAAAGTTAATGGACCAAAAATAATGCTAATGGGATTGCATTGATGGGACACAACAGTAAAACTATAAAACTGTTAAGGTGGTTATAAGAGATTTCCACATCCCTAAAAATGCGGCACTCTCCAAAATACAAAGATTTCTCCACGTACCAAGGAAAGCAACACTCTAAGTGGAAAAATGGCATACTGGAAGTTTATGAACAATTATTTCAAGTCAGTATAAAAGGATACAAGAAAACAACCAACAAAAAAGGACAATCAATCATCAGAGAAAACCAATCAACCAATTCCAAATTCAAAATCAATTTCAATATTTTTCCTACAAGTTCAATTTCATTCCAAAGGATCTGTATTTACTTTTTCATCAAATTTACAATTTCTCAATTCTTCAATTCTAGTAAATGCAACATTTTCTATTCAAATGCAGTACAATTTCTTTTAGCTTAATCTTTTAGCTCATTACATGCAATTTACTTTCCAAAAGCTCATTCAATTCTTAGATTTAAATACATTAATCTTTAGGTACTATTAGAATTTCAGCATTAACTGTCAAAGGGAGTTGAGAATTCACAATTTTCTAGTTAGAAGGTAGGCGCAATTTTCATTAGTTCGTGTACCTACACACGTGGCACGCTCAGCACAAAAACAAAGCCAACATAATTTTTGGCACGCTCGGTGAGACCTAGGTTTTACATGGCACCCAAAAGAAATACTAGAAAGGATATTGTCACGGGGTCTTAGAACACCAGAGCTACTACTGATGAAGTAGAGCATGAAGTAGGCTTTGTTCCATAGATGGTGGAGTAGATTAAGAGGAACATCGTGCCTCTGGAGTCACAACAACAAATGGAGGCACAAATCCAACAAACACTACCAACTGGACCTGTGGTTGGTGGCTCAGGTAACATTTTACTTAATACAAATGATGCTTTTTTCAGGTTGTTAGTAATGATGGAGAATCAACACAAAAAAGATGAGGAGCATCTCAAAGCATTAAGAGAAGTTACTTCTATGGTGGTTGGACTAGCTAAAAAAATCAATTCCAACCAGATTCAAAGAAGTCCTAGGAGTCAAAACTTTGAGCTAAGTCCTAGGTAAGAGAGACAACTCCTTGGAAAGCAAAGGGGACAAACCTATGTAATTCAAGGTGCAAACCAAGTGAACAATGGAGAAGTTGTTGGTTCACATCAACCTCAGGCTCTCCAAGATGAGGAAAGGTATTTACCTTCTCACAGGAGGGAAGATACTAAGAGGCAACTCCTAATAGCCGCAAGAACCAGGGCAGACCCATGTTGCCTCATCAAATCTATGATATTACAAATTCAGACGTTTAGCCCATGCTTTATGAAAATAAAGGAATAAATGCTACAGGAGGACTGGGGGGTATCCCTCCACTAATTCCTAATAGAGTCCCTATTCTTCAACTTGTACAACAAAGACAACAAGTGGCTATAGTTCTAAAGGCTATAAGGGATGTGGTGCATAAGAGAGGAATTGAAGTGGATAAGAATAAAGCTAAGGCTATCCTAGAAGTTAAACCACCTCAGAATAAGAAGGAGCTCCAAAGATTTATTGGCCAGGTGTATAATTTGAGGAGATTTATTTTGAATCTTATTGGAAAAACTAAGAAATTCTCAGGTTTATTGAAGCTAGAAGAATTCAAGTGGGAGAAGCAACAACAGAAGGACATAATCTAGTTCATTAAGGTACGCATCATTCATAGGTTTGGAATCCTTGAGTCAATAACAACATACTAGAGCATAATGTTCACAGGAGATGAAATGAAAGATTTTGCAGAAGATTATGATATCAAACTCCTGAAATCTACCTAATTTTACAAGCTAATGGTCAGGTAGAGGCATCTAACAAGGTTCTTATTGGAGTCCTAGGAAAGATGCTGGAAGAGAATCCAAAAGACTGGCACATGATTCTCTCTGAAACTTTGTGGGCCTACAGAACTATTTCCAAAAGAAGTGCTATTGGGGTAAGTCCATTTGCTCTTATCTATGAACATGATGTTGTAATACCTATGGAGATGGTAATCCCGTCCCTCAGAGTAGCAAAACAAAATGGTTTGACTCTAGATGAGTACACATAATCAATGCTAATGGAGTTAGAGCATGTTGATGATGAGGGGCTTCAGGCCTTAAACAAGTTGATTATCCAGAAAAAGAAAGTATTTAGAATCTAAGGCAAAAAAGTTAAGAAGAAAAGCTTTGAAGTGGGAGAATTAGTCTGGAAGATCATACTTCCTTTAGAAGCTAAAGACAAAGAATATGGCATGTCACACCCCACATTTTGGGGTGTGACAATCCTAGGGCTTAGGGAGACTTAAAGTCACCAAAACCCGTAGAATCTAGTAAACAATTTCCTTAATCATAAATCATTACCCAGAATCTCAACCAGAAAACCCATCAAATTCATACACTTCGATACTTATATATTTTACACCAAACATTAATAATTATAATATATACCACTACATACATTATCAATATATTTTGTTAGATCTCTGATAATAATTAAACAATATTTACTATGATACCATGGAGCTCTAAATACTGCAGAACGAACAAAATATATCTAGACAACCCAGTATGCAAGACACTCTCCAAGTGAAGTACTAGAACTTAGAAATTACCTTGCCGACTTCTCTAGAGCCCCTGAAAAAAAATAAACCACTAAAATTTGAGACAGGCTTAGTGAGTAAATAATAATATAATATTAAGGCAGAAGCAGAAATAAATAGGTTCAGTATTACGGTAGAAAGAATTTAATGAGAATATATGAGACCATATGCAATAACAATATATATTTGGTATACAGTGGTATTTTCTTTTAGCAGAAATCAGTAATATGGAAACGGTGTGTCTCCCAGTGAAATTGAGAGTACTGGCCTAAACCTTTCTCTACAGTAATAACAGTAAACAGTTACATAAGACTGATCAGGTCTTATGGCTAGGATTACCCTTCCCAGCTAGGGTTCGGATACGCTCGCCCTATCCGTAGGCATACCATGTGCACAAGGTCTGATGTAAACCCACATCAGATGGGTATTTCTACTTTACAGTATAATAAGGTTTACAGTAAATGATCAAGTTCAGTACATAGACAATTGAAATTAACAGTAGCAATTCAATGATCAATATTTGAGATTATTTCGGGTAAATAACCCTTTATCAATTAACAAAAAAATGGAGTATTATTCAGGGTGATTCAATCAAACATGGTCTCAAATAAAAATACTATATACGATATTATATTATTAAATACTCACCACGTATTTCTTAGCTCCCAATACTAACACAAACAGTATGGATGTTCATGACCTTCCGGGGAACTCGATTTTCCTTTTTCTTTATTCTTCGACTCTACATTACACATGCCAATTCCATTACTTTGGAATGATCATTGCAAATAAAAATTTTATTCTCTTTAATATTATTTATTCGTTAATTTTTCATTATATCATTAATTTATCTTATTAGGCTCAATTTGGGAAAAAGTCTATGACTAATTAGTTTCCCAAATTTCTTTCTAACTTGTTCAATTAGCATTCAATTGAAATTATTCACATACTCAATTGAAATGTTACTATTTTAATTCCAAGTTTCTAAAATTAACCAATCCTTTAACTACAAAAAATTATATTTTCATCACTTAAATTCCAATTAAGTTTATATTCATTTAATTAACACCTAATTTAATTTAAATTAACCATTAACTACACAAGTATCAATTCCAAGCTTAATTTTTCACTATGGCTGAACCTACTTGGCCTTTTCCTTCAATT
>CATKHJ010075219.1:0-13561 GCA_949750685.1 Vernicia montana | reverse complement strand
GTAAAATTATATCCTAAATATTGAACTTGAAACTTTTAATCAGTATAGATAAAACTGAATTGAGCATGGAGAGACAGGTTGGAGCTTGTTTCTTTGGTTAGCAATGGCCTGCCTCCCTCCAGCATAAGACAGCTTCAAGATATGAGGAGTGCACACATAATTCCCTTCGTGAAATGCAACCTTTAAGAGTTAATGCATGAGACACTAGTTGTCCTTTCTTGGGCATACAAGTTAACATGTCTTATTTGTTCTCTTTTTCCTACTCTTCCCTGAGTCAAAATTTCATAAGAAAAGATGGCTCTTTCACACTAACGGATTTCCCTATTTTTCTTGATGTACAGGCTGATCTGGCTAAGGTGGATCGGAAGAAGACGCCATGGCTGCTTGTGCTATTCCATGTGCCATGGTATAATAGTAACTATGCTCATCAAGGTGAAGGGGATGATATGATGGCAGCTATGGAGCCATTACTTTATGCTGCTAGTGTGGATATAGTGCTAGCTGGGCATGTCCATGCTTATGAACGCACGGTATGGAACTGTACTTTCACTACTTCTTAGTTTCATTACATGGAAATTGGCTTATTATCTGGTGGTTTGACAGAAGCGTGTAAATAACGGAAACTTGGATCCATGCGGAGCTGTTCATATAACCATTGGAGATGGAGGAAACAGAGAAGGGTTGGCCCAAAAGTATGTCCTCACTTTTTACCTTGAATTTGCAAGTAAACTTTAATATAAAGATTTTCTGGTTATCTCTGAATGTAAATGGAAGAATGCTGAAAATTATGTTTTTCAAGTTACTGCATTTTTGTATTGTATCCCCACACCTGCCATGCTAGTCAAATGTCAAGCTGATGGGAGATCAGATGGTTTCTCATTCTTACATTGTCATATTGCAAATGGTTGTTTCATTATAATTTTTTTTTTTGGATTTATATTAATTCACTAGCTGGTTAAGTCTCTTATATCACACTAGAGGCTTGGAATCAAATGTTAACTCACTAGGATAGGGTGAGCTTTCATTGGTCAAAACAGATGAATAGATTTCAAAGGAAAATGTGTATTTAAATATCAGATAGCAAGTAACACTACAATGAGATACTTTGGTGTCAAGTTAGATAGATTAGGCATGTGACATGTGTAAGCTATTGATGGGATAGGTGATGCATGAATTATCCAAAAAATTACTTCGTCGTGTAGTAGTGACCAGTGAATTTCTTACTCATTTATCTAATGTGTTTTTTCATTTGTAAACTTCAGTTCAATAATTTCTACATTCACTCACAGATACATACACCCACAGCCAGAGTGGTCAGTCTTCCGTGAGGCAAGTTTTGGCCATGGTGAACTCAAATTGGTGAATTCAACTCATGCTTACTGGACCTGGCACAGGAATGATGATGATGAACCTGTGCGGTCTGATCAGGTTTGGATAAACACTTTGGTAAGTTCAGGTTGCTTTGCTGAAAAGACACATGACCGAAGGAAGTTTCTCATGGGACCTTAGAATGGCTGCATCTCCACTTCCCACTTCACTAGATTTGGATGAGAGTCAACTTAATGCTATGGACGATGGAGGTCAATGTAAATATTTTTTACAGGGTTATTACGCCCATAGAATAGTTGATGCTAGAGTTGGCAGACTGCTTGTGTAATGTCAAATCAGATTATTGTATGTCACCCAATAGGATAATTAAGCTTTCAACTCCAGTCTGTGATGCCTGTTGGGTGTTTGAATGACTGGAACTAGTCTGTATAAGGTTAGAACAAGCCTAGTTGTATTTTATAAGCGTCTTATGTTGTTTGTAGAATGACTGCTGTTTGTTTGATATTATGGAATTTTTAGTTCATCATGAAAGATGAATGTTTAAGAAAAAATGGGTCGGTTTCGCATGATTTTCGTGCTCTCATCTTAGCCGAAGGCTGTCTCCCTCCTTGCTATCAGCAGGGATAGAAGGGTGAGAAGGTGCCCTATTTTATGGGGCAACATAAAATAAAGGATAGTGATCCACATGAAACGCCTTGAGCTTGGTTCAACAAACTTCTTGTGCTAGAAGGGTTTATTGGAAGGGCCTTGAAACAGCCTCTCAGTTTCAGTTGTCCAGTTGACTGGAACAATGGGTGGGAATTTGATTTGCCTAGCACTAGGCTGGCCTCAGTGTCTAATCTCTGAATATTACATACCTGATAATATACAGCATAACGAATTTGTATCACGCCTGCCCTCTTATTCATAATCAATGTCTACCATATATGATAAGAGAGAGAAGTCTAATCTTAACTACATTTCCATGTAACATGCATCAGACAGCAGAATAATTCATAATTTCCGAGTAGGAATGCAATACAATCAAGAACATTTAGATGTAATTTACAAAAATCAATGAGCTTTAACTATAATTTTGGAAAGAAAAAAAAAAAACAGAGACGGTCTAAAACTCAAAGCTATTAGGAATTTAGGATAAAGATTTTACAAATTAGTGCTAATTCTGAGCAGGACATTTTCAATGAGATGAAAGGAGTAAAGGACAGTAACGGAATCCTTTACAAGAGAAAAGCACCTACAAAGAAAGCTGTAATGATGCCAACCAAAATTATGGTTGATACATTTAGTTAGCGAAAATCAGGGAGCGAAAATGAGAGAGCGAGCCAAGGAAAGTGAAGGAAAATTAGAGGGAAATGAGAGAGCAGAACAAATAGAGAGAGGATCTGTTATTTTCTTTCTTGTAAAGCTAAAATCACATTGGATACAATCCTTATCAACTACACATACTACTGGGCACATGAGCAGCAGTAACTGTCTTTAAATAACTAAACAGAACTCAACTTGCTTTACAACCCATTACAATGGTGCCACATGTCCTAGCCGTTATAATTAATCCTCCCAATTCTCCATGTATCAGTATCATGCCATAACCAGACCTCAGACTTTTTGACATTCTATACACATATAGAACACACACAGTCATGTTAAAGGTTTGGCATGGAGGTTAACTTTCTTTTACGAGGAATGATAAGTCGAGTTGTAAGAAACCAGGTCTGTCCACCAACATCCAAGGAGACTTTGGCATCCAAGCAGGTAAGAAAATCCTTGCTATCTCAGTCTGTTGAGAACAAGGACAGGACAACAACTCCAATCTGCAGCTGACTCAATTTGCAAAGCAGCAGTTCCACCATGCGTTATAAGCTACTCAAGTATCTAAAGGTGCCATTAAGACAGCTGATGCGTCCTGCTCCTGATCTCTCTTGCCCCTCCAGATTATAATCTGCTCATCCTTGAATAAAATAGGAATGCAAGGTACCAAATTCTGCATTTGTGGTAAAAAAAAAAAAAAAAAGGGGACGCAATATCAAGTGATTTTAATAGTCAAATAAGAAACTCTATCATAAGCTTATAATATCAAAATGCAGTTTTATTGAGTCATACCTTTAGCTTCACACCAATCTTTTTGCAGTCACTGGTGCCGACATGGGTGCAGTCTAGCCTCACAACCTCTTCAGTCTTGAAGGTCTCTTGCACTCTCTCCACCACATTCACATACACACCGTTCCTAGCTGAACTCAAACAGTGCCATTCAGGAATTGCATTTGTCAATTACCTTCCATTGTAATTTATCATCAACTAAATTTATCCACACACCACACATGAGGAACGTAATTAACTTACTAAGTTTCATTAGGGCAGGAGAATTTAGTCCTTTATTTCTCATTTCTTTCGTTTCTTCAAATGTCAAGCCATCAGCTACATTCTTGATAAGCTTAGGATATATGGGTGCATAAGGCTTCCACAGCATAAGAGGTATAACAGCCCGGTTTTGGGGATCATAGTTTCGACCACGATATAAAAGAAGGATATTAATATGCCGATAGATAATCTTCCCACCTGACTTGTCCTACAAAGCCACTACCACCTACATCAGCTAATAATCTCTCAAAACTCAAACAAAACTACAATATTAAATCCATGGATATGGTGTATTTAAGGCACACCTCAAGGTGGAAGCAGACATTATCCATATCAAGAGTAGGCACTCCCAAGCACTTGATCCTAACAACCTCAGCCCTCTTCCAATGATTGTGGATATCATCCAACATGTTGTGAGTAACTCCCCCCTTCCCTAACATAAACTAAACTGTTAATCCACCAAGAAACAACATGGACTAGCAGAAAATATATTATGAAATTAATAATATATCCAAAATAAGAAATTCATGATTGAAATGGAGATATAAGTGCACATTATTTCTTTGCAATAATGGGGTTTCAATAATTACACAAAGAAAAAAACTTTAAGGTGTACAACTATCTAGTTTGGCTAATAAGATACACACATGCGGTTTGGAAAACAATTTACCTAAATTAATTTGCCTGGAACAATCGCTGTGCCGATACCGCTCTACAAGCTCCTCCACCTCCTCCTCCGTGAGTGGCTCTCCGAGCACCCGATTCCTCTCCTCCATTACCTTATCCATATCTACCTCTGATTGACTGGGAGCAGCAGTTCCAGTCCATTTCCTATCAAGCCGACCGGGCCCGAATGGCGAAAACCGCTTTGGTTCACGATACCCAATTGGCTCAATAGCCGGATTGGACTCCGAGTAGGAGTATCTAAAGTCAAAAGGAAGGTCGGATTTTTGAGGCAGTTTCGGATCTTTATTCAGATTTTCGCTAGTCTCCGGAGTTTTTTTTGGTGTCTTTTTGGGTATGGGTCTGGGTTTAGAGGTGAGAGTAAATGGAGGATCATAAGGATCTTCAGAGAGTGAGCTGTTCAAGAAACGAGTAAAACAAATCAAAGGAGAAATTTTGGGGGTTTTGGTTAGGGTTTTGTGAGGCCACGAGAGAACCTTTACAAGCATTTGGTTAAAAATCAGGACCTGAAGAAGAAGAAAACCTATGAATTATGAGAACTTCTAAGATAAATTATTGTAACAAATAAGGGTAAAATCGTAATTAAATAGAATGTTCATGGTGCAGAGGCTCTGCGCAGTCTCTCATCTTTGCACCGCCTTTGATCTACAACCATGGATTCAAAAACATCCAAAAGACTATCCAAACCTTCAGGATTGTCCCCTACTGCCTTCAATGCATAAACAATGCTTTCAATGGTAGACAAACAACCAGCTTTTGGCTGACTTCTAACCTCACTGTACAAGCTCAGTTTATCCAAATTCAATTTCAAATGTGGCAAAATACTCAACCATGGATTTTCCTTATACATTCTCTTTGCCTTTGCCCATGTTCCATCCAAAACAATCAAATTCTTTACCTCAATATTCATAGATTGGAGCTCATCAATACCAATTGCTGTATCGCTAGGAAATAAAAGTACTGACCCAGAAGGAACCACAAGCTTAAATTCTTCATATTCTTCCAAATTTATGCTCCTATTCAATTGTTGTTTCTGCAACTTTTTTACAGTGAACCCTTTTGCCAAAGCATTAACAGCTGCTTGAGAGGCTAAAATTTGATCAAAATTTGGATTTTCTTGTGAATGAATTTGAGGCTTCCATTTACTGTCAAGATCACTAATGACTCCATTTTTGCCAATGGTAGCACAGATTACTGGTTCTTCATTTCTTTTATCCATTGCAGCAAATGAATTTTTTGCACTAATACAATCATTACTTCTTGACTCACGTTCTGTACCCAAAACTAAGCCACAACTCTCTAACAAATCTGAATCTACTTCTCCATTACCCATATTTTCTCTACCTGAACTAAACCCACCAATGTCCTCAAATTTTCGTTTCTGGGTTTCTTTCCTAACCAAAACTCGATCAAGATCCAAACTTTCCCATCCATTCGAACCCGAACTCGATTCCAGAAACTGAATAACGAACCGGGCACTGAAATTAATATCGGAAACAGTAACCACAGTAACATTCCTAAGCCCTAGTTTTGCAATCCTAACAGAATTAAGAGGGTGCTTTCTTTCTAAACTATGTTGCAGGATGGTTACACTCACCTTGTTCTCAAGATCCGGGTTCCGGATCCGAGTGCAGAGGCAGAGAAGTGATGGTTTGGAGCAAGATGGGCAAGTGGGTCGCTTGGAATTGGACTGGTTCACCGCCATTGTTAGGGTTTTAGGAGGGATCGAGCTCTGGAAATGGAGAGGATTAAGGATTGAAGAACACAGAAGATTATTTCGGGTCGAAAATCGGATCCGTGCCATGTGGTTCAAAATTGTGAAAATTAAAAATTCATTACACGGTTAATTATAAATAGCAGTGTAATTGAACCGAGCAGAGTCGGATTAAATTATACTGAAAAAGTTACACTTAACAGGGAAATATCTAATTTGGATTAAACTTTTTTCGAATGCAAGTTTAATCTAAAATTAGAAGTGAGATACATTTTATATTTTTTAGTAATAAAAATATTAAAATTTATTTTTAAATAATAAAAATTATTAAAATTAAATACTAAAAAACCAAACTAAATCTGAATCAAGGTTTATCAAACATAACCTACTTCAATTTTCACTCTTCTCTTCTTCTTCTTTTTTTTATCATTAAAAATAAGAAATTAATATATCTAAACCAATACAAGTGAGATCTAAAATTCCATGGGTTCATCAAACTTTTCTAAAACTCCATAACTTCCAAGCGAATCTTGAAGGAGCTTAAGGATATCTAAAAGGATCTTCCTACCTCTTACAACGGTGGTATGATCTCATTAGGCTTAATCTTTGATATTTGGAGTTATGATTGTTTTTGTTTGTGATAATTTTGTTCATTTATTTGATATGGATTACAGTAGATGAAATCTAGATTCGAGTATCATGACTTGGGTTTCATCTTTTGATTTTTTTTTTTAATTTAAATGTTTTTGAAGATTTTTTTTTTGTTTTTGTTGAATTTTTTTTATTTAGATTCTTCTTCTTCACTGCCACTAGTCTTCTCTCTTTGTTTGACATTTCAATTTCCAAATTATAGCTGGTATGATTAATTAGAAATGAACTAAAATTAAAAATCAAAATTAGATACTTTCTTCCTCAAATTTTAAATGAATCTCGTAAGAAGAAGATGAGAGGATCTTCCTCACCTAGTCCCATGGAGCCCAGGCACCGATCCACAAATCGATAAAGTCAAATGAAAGATTTGAGAAGCTTTGAAAATTTCTTAGAAATTACTTTGACGTCGAACATTTATCCATAATTATCACTATTTTATGAGTATGGCTTTAAAGACATTAATACAATTAGAGATATGAGTTTGATGAAACCCATATCTGATTTTCTTTTTTCTTTTTTAATTTTTAATAAACTGACATGCCTTCAATTGAGCCAAAATGCAAGTTTAGAGAGTTAATTGAATAAAATTTTAATTTAAGCCTCAAATTGAGCATTTAGAAAAGTTTAGACCCTAAATTGAGTATTTCCCCTCGATTTGATAGAAAACTCAAGACTCTAAATTAAAAATGTATATTCGAAATATTTAAACTTAACTCTATTAAACTCGATTGTCAATAAAAAAAATAAATCTATTAATTTATTAATATTAAAATGATGTTTGAAAAAATTCAAATTAATAAAATATTATATATAATATAAAATATATTTAAAATTATTTAAAACCTCAATATATAATTAATCTCGCATGCTACTAGAGTCGTATATTATAATATTCAAACTCTGTTTGACTCGTTACTTGAATTATTCAAATTCAAACTCGATTTGATTTAATTTGGAGTGTTTTACGAGTCGAAAATAGCTCATCATATTCATTTACACTTACACCTTATAAATTTATAAACTGAGTTAATTATTCGTCGTCATTTTATTTTTCGCAAAGCATATCCCTAAAAACAATACGTAATCCAGTAGAGTTTTTAGGAATTAATAATCTAGTTATACAGAGAAGCTTTACTCTTTTTTTCATAGACTAATGATCTTATCCCTAATTTTTTTTTTTCCATGGTCTAATGACCATATCTATAATGACCCTACTCTTACCTAGGGTAAGTAAAATCGAACCGAACTGAACCGATTAGTTCAGTTTTTTTAAAACTTCAGTTCGGTTTGAAATTTTGAAAATCCTATTCAATTTCTATTCTGTTCAGTTTTTATCTAAAAAATTTCAGTTAAAATCTAACCGACTGAACTATATATATATATATATATATATATATTAAATTTTACTTGAATTTTATCTCAAATTTATAAATAAAAAAAAAAAGGGAGAAATAGCAAAACCAAAACCAAAACCAGCCAAACTGAATTGAACTTTTTCAGTTCGGTTCAATTTTTACTTTACTTTAAGTGCGGTTCGGTTCGATTTGGTAAAAATAGAATTTTGGTTATTTCAGTTCAATTCGATTTTGAACCGAACCGACAGATTGATCACCCCTACTCTTACCAAATGATCTACCTCCTTATTCAACTCTCTGTATACCCATATTGGCACAAATATTTGCATACAAGCAATATTGTGTGCATTATAACACCTAATAATTTTTTCAGGTTTTCAACTGCTTCATGATCGACTTTTCCCATATCATCAAATAATCTTTGTTTGAAATCATAAAAAGATTTTGAACCTAAGAAGAACTATAAAATGAATAAACTATCACCAAAAATTTCAAGATTGGATAAGTTTATATCCCATATTAACCTAGTAAGGGCATATAGCCCAATCAATTCTACCTCCAAACTATTTTTGCAGTCACTTTACAAAATTACTTCAAAATTTATTATTTTATTACAGCTCATTAGAACAGTTGAACTACAGCTATTTACCCCCTCAATGAAACTTCCATCAAAGAAACCCACAATTTTTCCCAGTTGGAGGACCATAGGATACACCGCAGTGATTGGTTTATCAAAAAGAATTGTTAATTGGCAACATTCAAAGACATATACTCCTTTCATTCTACAATGAGAAAAAAGTGCATACCAATGTAAAACTGACAATTTAAGCAATGTGCAACTAGTATCATGAAGTATCAAAAACTTGATAGAAGATTTTTTAACACCTTTAAGGGTATTCACACTCTTAATAAAATCAACATGGCTATCTATGTTGCCTAACAACAATCTTTTCTTTATTAACATGGGTTTAACAAAAAGAAACACCATATTTTCTTCATTCTACAAAACAATTTCAATCAGTATCAATTAAGCAAACACCTACAAATAAATAAAAAAACAAATTAATATAGAACTTACCAAATAGTAGCCTTGTTCTTCCAAATCCAATTGTAATTGTTTTTTTTGCAAGCTTCAATTTTTCAAAGAAAATCTTCAAAAAAATATATAAAACACTAATCAATTACCAAGTAAAATAATAATTACCAGATAAAAGAACACACACAATTACAATTTAATTTCCTAATCTTTTGGAAAACTCATTTAATAGTTAGCTATTTTAGGAAAGCTGTAAAGGCTGTAAATATGTATTTCTAAATTAGGAGATATCAGTTTTGTCTGAGATCCCTTTGATTGAGCGATCTGTTACAGGATATTCAATATTTCATTTTATATTTATGGCACATTGTGTATATTAACAATACTATATATATTCTAATATATAAGAAAAAAAAATTCATTCTCTATTTTTTTTCCACATAATCAAATACCAAAATTAATAATAAAAATAAAAAATTCTAAAAACAATAATAAAAAAAAAACCTTAAAACAATAAAAAGAATAAAAAAAACTTAAGGTTTTTAGAAATAAAACCCTAAAAAAAAAAAACCTAAACCCCTTAAAACAATTAAAAAAAAAAACTTAGGATATTTAGAAATAAAAAACCCTAAAAACAATTTAAAAAAAATCCTAAAAACCCTAAATAACCTTAAAAAAAAAACCCCTAAATACCCTAAAAACAATAAAAAAAAATTAAAAAAAAACCTTAAGATTTTTAGGAAAAAAAAACCCTAAAATGAATGAAACTGTGATTTAGTGGTATCAGAGCCACAAATTATAAAACAGAGAGTGAGTGAAAAGAGACAAGAAAATAATGAATAGAGGCATGTTTCCCTTTCCATTTCCAAAACTCACCAAAGAGAATTATGATAATTGGTGTATTCGCATAAAAGCCTTGCTAGGTTCACAAGATGTGTGGGAGATTGTTGAAAAAGGCTTTGAACAGCCTGAGAATGAGGAAGCCTTGACTCAAGCTCAGAAGGAGGCTTTGAATAAGGCTCGAAAGAAAGATCAGCAAGCTTTGACACTAATTCATATTGATAAGTGCTTAATTGATTACATTTTACTCTTTGTTTTAATGTATTTTATCCTTAAATTGAGTTTGATTTGTTTTTTTAGTGTTTTTTCCAACATTCTTTTATGTTTTGGGAGCCATGGATCGATCTATCAAGAAAGTACGAAGCCAAAGAGCGAAAACAGAATAAAACAGGCAAAGAATTAAAGATGCAGTAGCCAACACGCCCATATACCTGTACCTGCCCCTATTCCATAAAAAAGGCAGAAGCCTACATGCCCAGGTACAAGGGCGTGTACACGAGAATTCCACCTTTAAAAGATGATTTTAAGAGAAAGAAAAGGAGTTTTGGAGGCCGAGGACAACCCTAGCCCCACGGCTGGGAATTTCTAGGTTCCCTTAGTTCATAAATAGTTTAGGAACTTTATTTTCGAGAGATTGAAAAGTGTAATCAAGATTAAATATCCATTTTTGTATAGAATTAAAGGAGGAAATCAAGGATTGAAGGGAGGATTTCTACAACATCATCCATAGATGGTTTGAGATTCTTTATTTCTTCTTTCTTTTATTTATTATCTTTAAATTCTATTATGAACTAATTATTTTCTATTTAGATATTGATGAACCCTAGTTATTGATTTATGGATTGAATAATATAAGATTTGATTAATTCATCTTTGATTGTCTTATTTCTATGATAAATCTTATTATTCTAATTAGCCATTACTAGCTTATTGATTAGATATTGTTTCCATGTTAAATGAGTAGAGATACCTTAATATGGATTGATCACTCATAGAGATTGAGGGTTGCTTGGGGCACTAAAGATAGGCCTACAAAACCCTTTGGTATTTTGTTCCTTGTTCTTAATGCATGAACTATTTGATTGTGTTTGAGAAGAGATTCCTTGCTTTTTACCTAGGGATTAGGGATTAAATCGCTCGAGAGAGGTTTTAATCTAAACTAGTGGAATGCCAATTTAATGCATTGTTTGGTTAATTGATTCCATTTTTCATGACATTTATGAAAGGCTAGGGGGATTCATATTTAGATAGTTTTATTCTTGTTTATATCTATCAATCTTCTCACGTTTTAGTTAATTACCCTTGATTGATTATTCACTAGACAATAGTTGAAGTTTGCACTAGTACTTATAAACATTCCTCGTGGGAAACGATACTCACTCATCACTTTATTACTTGATAATTGTTGCCCAAGATGAACCAAGAAGGGGGGTTGAATTGGTGGGTATTTAAAAATTAAAAATGAATGAGAAATAAAGGAAGAAAAGAAAGAACACAAAGAATTTATAGTGGTTCGGATCATAACCAATCCTACATCCACTCCTCAATCACCAATTGGGTATTTCACTATCAATGGAGTTTTACCAAGTTCACTCCCAACTTAGTATTTAAGCTCACACCAAACTTTACAAGTGTTTTCCTAAGGCTCACACTTAAACCCCTCAAGTGTTTTCACTAGGCTAACACTCAAATCTCTTAAGTGTTTTCACTAGGCTAACACTCAAACCTTACAAGTGTTTTAACAAGGCTCACACTCAAACCTAAATAAGAGTTTTCCTAAGGCTCACTCTCAAACCTATCAAGTGTTTAAGGCTAACACCCAACCCTTGAGCAATGAATGCTCTTACAATAAACAGAAAATGTGTTGAATGAAGTTTAAGGCTTGAGAAATGAAAATACAATAGTTTGGCCACTTATGAAAGTTGTTCATACTTAATGAAGGCCTTTAGAGGGGGTATTTATAGCCTCCCAACACCAAAGAGCCGTTACAATTAAAGCATGGCCAAATCTCTCCCTAACAGCTAGAAAAATCTTTATTAAATGCACTGTCATAGTGGAATTGCAGTCGCTAAGCCTTGGTCGCGATCGCGATGTCCTTTGTGCGGTCGCTACTACATTATTGTGGTCGCGATCTTCATATGGCTCAACGGCTGGTGACACGTGGCAGATTTTCATTGCCTGTTTAATATGACCGTTGCAACTCATTCTCAGCCTTATGAATATCACGGTCGCTACAGCCTTGTTGTAGTCACGATACAGCTTTCGCGCTCAGAGTTGCGGGCGCGATGCTGACCGCGAACCTCTCTGTCTGAAATGTACAATTCAGGGCTTTTGCTATATTACGGTCGTTACATCATGGTTGTGGTCGCGATATGCCTATTGCGGACGCAATTCTTGTGTTGCGGGCACGAATTAGAAGTCCAATCATAACACTTAGAGAATTTTCTAAGTTATTGACTTCCAAGATTTTCTAAGGCATTTTATCTATAAAAATACACTTGAATGAAACATTAGTACAATTCAATTTGATTGTCAAGATCAAAATAGAGATTTACTAAATTGAACACCCAATTTAGGTCAACAATCTCCCTTTTTTTGATTTTGACAAACAGATTGAATTTGACATAAAAAATAAATGTGCAAGATATAAAGCTCCCCCTCAATCAATGATCCTTAGATGTTTAAAGAAAAAATATTTTCTCCCCCTTCATCAAATAAATCATTTTTCAAATTCAATCTTACCATTTTTCCCCCTTTGGCAAGATCAAAAAGAGGGTTTTTGTTGGGAGAGTAAGGGAACCAAAGATTGAAAGTTAGAGAGCATGAGTAATAAGAAAATAAATAAACAAACAAATAAGTAAAAGAATAGAACAAACTCTTTTTACATCAAGGAGGTCTCATTGAACATATTAAGCTACTTTTGAGTGAATGAGAGACACCTACAAGAAAAGAAATTCATCTTTGCTTTGGTACCCAAGTGTATTTGGGTCCTTGATGGTTAGTCATGGAAGGATGCTCAAGTTTTATTTGAGCTTTCCTAATATTACAAAAGATATTTATATGCTCATTTTTCATACAATAATGGCATTTAAGTTTTGACTTGAAAGTTTTTTTGGGCTTTACCATTTTATAGTGAAATTAAGGCCTTTTTGCAACCATATTGTCACATCCCACTTTTCGGATGAACGATCCTAGGGCATGGGTAGGCATACACCACCGAAAACCCGTAGAACCCAACTCTTTTGGAAATACCAATGTAATTCCAGTGGAATACCGGCAGTACATTCACATCTCCCCAAGATCAAACCTACAATGAAAATAGAACACTCCCAATATTACTACCTTATATCCTCAACTTCATTTAAAGCATAGGCTAACTCCCAATCTCCCATACACTTTACTAATTTAATTTATCATATTTTGTTTAGTCATCTATATTCATATACCATACCATATCAGATTTATGTTTGAATATGTACCATGGAGTTACTAGATAATACCGTTGTACATCACCATATATAATCACATTGCAAATTCTTGCCATACACTTCTGTATTATATTCACATAATCATCACATAACTAGTACAAATTAT
>CATKHJ010075142.1:0-19475 GCA_949750685.1 Vernicia montana | reverse complement strand
CAACTATCCACATCTGGCATTCCAAACCCTTTTTAACAGATGTTGATGCAGTATATACTATATAAAACAGGGAATTGACACTGGGTCAGTCGCATTAATGGCACTGATAAAATAAAATTCGTCAAAACCACATAGCTAGCCGTATAAAAACAAAAAAAAATGTTCAAAACTCAATAAAAATCCCAAGCTATCAACAATTTCAGACAATTTTTTTTTTTTTTAAATTCAATGCAGAATACGAAAGAGAAATATCAATAATAATAATAATAATAATAATAATAAGAGAAAGAGAAACTATATTGTAAAGAACAATAATTGAAATCCTGGAACGTAGCTATCGTCAGTAATGTCATAAAATAATTTCATCCGTGTGCAAAGGCTTGTTTGGAAGAGGCATTGAGAAAATGACTTAATAACTTATAATTTTCTTTTTTTAAATTGATGAGAGTCAGACACGTCACATTCAATATTCATTACAAGTTTTGGTTTCTCTATCACATGCTTCTTTGTCAGAAAGACTTAACACTGAAAGAGCCAAACAAGATGAGAAAGGAGAAGAAGATGAAGAAGAAGATGATGATGATGAAGCAAGCATGCATGCATTATAGTGATGGAAGTTTTGTTACAGTAACAGGGACAAATGGGCAATCATGGTAAATACAAGACGTGACAGACAACAATTTTAAGTCAGACCCATTTGAATTGACTCAATTGATAGCCTTTGTACTCTGTAAAAATTAATATATAATAAAAATAAAATCATACGGTCTACAAACCTTGCATGGAGGCCCAACTCCTTAATTATCGTAGTTCTATCAACACTCATGGGCCCAGGGCCCACTTATCCTTTATATTAAATGTCAAGGTTAGTAATTTTTTTTTTGATGGGTGAAATTTTTTTAAACTCAAGGGAAAAATATTGGAGAAGTGAATTAAGAAACTCATTGGAGTTTTTTTCTTTTCTCTTTTTTTTTTTAAAGCATTGAGAGGAGAGAGATTCCAATTTAAGTATTTTTTCAGATGACATGTATTCACTACAACTCTGTGTTTAGGTGTATAAAATTCTTGTAAATGATATAGTGCAAAAATATTATAATTTCTCAAATTTATGATCAATAACATATTGAAGATCATATGTTATTTACATATAATATAAATGATTATTAAGCATTTTATTATTATTATTATTTTTTTAGTATTAAATAAAAGCGAATCGAATCTGAATTTATTATTCAGATCGTATATGTATTTGTCACTATGTTATATATAGGCGTGCAATTATTAGGCATTTTATTATTTTCTTTTTTCCAAAATTTTCTAAATTAATAGTATAGGAATTATTTTCTAAATTAAGAAATTTGGAGTTTAAATTCAATCAAAATCTAATTAATAAAATTATTATTATTAATAAAAGAAGCCCAACAAGTTGAAATGGGTGGCCCAGAGTGATTGTGTATGAAAATGGCGTAAGAGTGACGTGGGCAAAATGGGTTTGATGAGGATACCAAATGAAGGAGGAACATAGTGCTCAATAGATATGCGATGTATAGATGGATTTAGAGGCAAAGCGTGCAAAAGGTAGTGGCAGTTAATGATTCGTAGTTACTAAAATAAAATCTGAAATCTTAATAATAATAATAATAATAATAATATTTCTCCCAAAAGCTATTAATATATCAACGCGCGTGTACCGCAATTTTCCCCTTCCTTTCAGACATCATTATTTCCAGCTCACCCCATTTTCATTCAACCCAATATTTACTTTTATTTTTTTATCAGAAATTTTATTTTATTTTATTCTTCCATCATAGAAATTTATATTTTGAAAATAGATTGATGAAACAAAAGAAAATAAAGAAAAATAACTTTTTGCTGTTTTATTTTATTATGACTGTTTGTTCTTCTATTTAAAAATCTCAAATAATAAAAATAAATATATTTTTCTTTTACATTTGCAAAATGAAAATGAAAATAATATCAAATTGGTATTTTAAATATATCTAGGCACAATTGCATGTAAATGTGAGATATAAATATATATAATTTCTGAAAAATATATAAAAATTAAAATATTTTTATTTTTGAAAAAATAAGACCTCGATAATGGTAGTTTACACAAATTGAGATAATTTAATTTGTAAGTAATTTTAAAATTTTAATTTAAATCTTATTATAAGTATTTTCCTTCATATATACACCTCACTATTTACTTGAAGTCTTGCAAATTACGTGATTAAATAACATATTTGTGAGTTTATGAGTAATTTTTTAAGGAAATGTTATTAATATATGGATTATAGTTAAAAAAAAAAAATTGTTTCAAACTAAAAAATTGTCTCCAAAATTCTAATAGAACAAATCAAAACACGTTATATAAATAATTAAAAAAAACCAGTATTATTAAATAAAACATAAATTGAAAGAAAAATACAATTATAAAATTTATAATAATATTTAAATTAAATTATTTTTTTATTTATGAAATAGCTTAATAGATCGTGAGCTATATAATAAAAGATATTCAACTTTCTATCTTAATTGTAAAAGTGAAATCTCAATAATGGAAAGAGAGATTTGAATTTTTTTTTATTTATTAAAACTTCAAATCATAATATTTTTATTATATAATTCTTTCTTAAAATAAAGTTTGTTTATTTTATTTATAGTTTATTATCCCAATGGAAATTTGGAATAGGAATATATTAACTAGTATAATTATTATTCTGGCAAAAAAAAAAATAAATGACTAGTATAATTATTAGAAACTAGAAAGGAACCAGTTCTTAAAACACAAAACACCAAAAAGCCTGACGGACAAAGTGCAATCCGAAACGTGATTTGTACGTGAAATAAACACAGTGCGAATAGCGCGTGGAGAAAGCAATAGCCACGGAGGTAGTGAAGGAAGTTATATGTCGCGTTCTGTGCCCGGCAATCCAAAATTAAAAGCCGCTTTCTTGTCCCCCCAATACATCATTTCGCTTCAACCTGTTTTTCCCTTGTCCCCTCTCTACCTTACCCCTCCACTAAATGCCCCTCTCTCTCTCAAACTAAATAATTATTTTTTTATCCCAATTTTACCCTCAATTCGTCCTCACATTCTCTAATCTCAACCTTCGTATTTCCAAAAATATATATATTTTTTTTATTTCAATTTCTATTAAAATTCAAACTTAAATCATTTCAACACTGACTTTAGTACTACTTAGCCCCGGTTACAATTCGGTTTAAAATCAGAATCAAACTATTCAAAAACTGAATCAAAATTGAAATCGTAGTGACAATTTGAGTCCGATCCTAAATCGTTATTATTTATGATTCGGTTTAAGTTTCATAAAATTTTAAATTGGAACTGAAATTATTAGTTCGATTGTAGTTCAAATCGATAAAAAACCCAAAGACTTTGGATTTTTAGGAGTAATTTTTGTAAAAAACAAATTAATAAATTGGTTTAGATCTGGTTCAGAACCGAACCAAAACAGTACGAACTGAAATCATAACCGAATCGTCTATTTATGATCTGATTTCGATTCTATGAATTATTGAACCGAAATCACCGGTCCAATTCTAATTTGAAACCGTGACCGGATCTAGTACTGCTGTTGACTCATTAAGGATATTTTAGTCAATGGTGAATTCCTGAGATGAGAGTGACAGTTGCTCCCAAAATTTTTTGAAGCACTCTTATAGTCTATTTGGTACACATGATTGTTTAACTAAGTCGCAGTATTAGTAAATAACACTATATTTGGTACATATGATTTAGGTTGAGCTTAATAATATCAAAGGCTTAACTAATACATATGATATGTGTTATCTAAAATCTAGCATTCTATATTTTTAGTAAGCCCTACCTAGTGGGATTATTAATCCTATCATTTATGACATTTTATTTCTTAAAATAGCCTTACTTTTTATTTAATTTATTAATCTATCCTACTAAATATAAAATTATAAAAGTATAATTATTTAATATTATAGATTAAGATTTTTGTATCAAATAAGATTTAAGATAAGTAATCATATAATTTAACTAAGTTTAAGATTTAAACTAATCATAAGAATTACGGATATGTGAATCAAACGGATTGTTAATATGTATTGAAAAGTGATCTAAATATTTAAAAAATGATATTTGTTTTCTAAATTGTTCAAAAATATTTTATATCATCTCTAAAACTAAAAAATTTAATTCACCATTAATTTTAATAATCAAACATTTCAAATATTTATCGCTAAATTATATATCGTATCCAAAATGTAATCTTAAGTTATCTAATAGCATACTAATTACAAAAATTATGTCAATGGAATTTCAATTTTAATAAACCCTTCTATAGTGCAACTAATGGCCCTAAAAAACATTTGGTGGCCTACAAGCATCTGACAGAAGTTGGTGGGATCCACTTTGGGGATTAGTCATGTGACATTATAAATTAGTAATTTGCATGTAACATGAGGAGGATAATGCCCAATTTGAGATATGTATTATGTATAAAAGTTTAAAGTGGGTGTTGTATAATTTTTTGGTATAATAAGTCCATTAATATTTAATTTAGGATTTTTCTGTCAAATTAATTATAACATGATTAATGAGATTGGTAAAGTGAAATTAGTGGGGCCATCTCATATATTTTAAATAATAAAAATGTTAAAATTTTGAAAAAATCAGATTTTAACTAATAAAAAATATTAAAATATAAAAATAAAAATAAAAATAATAATAATATGAACCCATATATGGGTGTGAGGTCTCGCTCGAGCACTAGTCCAATCCGCTAAAAGGAATCAAAATGTTCTTCAAGAAAAATTTCACGCAATCTAGAACCCGCTGTGAGTTCTGGAAAATTGAAATTTATATTTTCGCTTTATGTGGCAAGGAGTCGCCACTTTAATTTTATTTATTTTTAATTGAAAAAATTAAAGGAAAACTCAAATGAAATGACTTCAAATTATTTATTTTATCCCAATGAAAAAATATTAATTCACGAGTGACTAAAGTGAGTTTAGGGATCATGTTTTGGTAATAAACAGTTTAATTTCTTAAGTTTGGCTAAGATAACAAAATAACTTTATGTATGTATGAATAGGAATAAAGATGATGAATTAACATTTGTAAGATGATACAAATATTATACAAATAACAATTATAGAAATGAATCAAAGGCAAAAATAAGAAAGGAAGATTTTTCATCTAGCTCTTATGGGTACTAGGGAAAATATATATTTCTCAATTAATTTAATAAAGGGAATGCATAAAGAAAAATAAAAGCAATATAAATAAAAGAGAAAAATATTATTTAAAATATTTTGGAGTTGATGCCTTAAAGATTGATATGTCTGCGTATCCCTTTGAATGGGAATCAAACTCCACGCAGTTCTTCATTCTTACGAAGAAGGGGTTTTACTCAAAAGAGATTTTGGTTTATTAATTTAATTCAAATTTTAAATTAATAAGATTTAGATCTTGTTTGATTTAGACCTAAATAAAGATACAGAATTCTAGATCTGATTTTAGAATTACATAATACACGAGAAAGGAGTTACACCTTTGTTTTTCTTGGCTTTTCGCGGATTAGGCGAGCTTGATGTCGGATCTGAGCTCCACCTCGAGATTAGGAACTCAAGACGAGGTAATAACAACTTGAATTGAAATAACTTTGATGGATGTGGTGTTTGGATATAGAAAAGTGGTTTTGTACATCAAAGAGACGCATTTCGGATTCCCCTCTCTCTTCCTCCTCCTCCCTCTTTTCCAAGGGAATGAAGGCTATTTATAGGAAAAGGATAAAACCCGGAGGCGGTGGCGGCAAAAACGGTGTGCCGGAGCCAATGGCGGCATGCCGGCATCATTTGGGTGCCGCACATGCTGCCGACATGAAGATCATGCCGCCTCGGTCTGGGTCGAATTTGGTTGGGTTTGGTTCAGGTTTGACCCGATTTTGGTACTATTTTTGGTCCATTTTAGTATGTTTTAGCTAGTTCCTGATCTGATTTGGGCCCGGTTTGATTCTACGGGTTTGTAATTGAAAATCGATCGTCTGGGAGTACAATTTTAAGGGTTCACAGCTGTTCCCTCATCATAATTGGCTTTGTGCAAAAGGCGATTCTAATGATAGTGAATCTGGGGAATAGGGATTGGAGAAAAGGAATCAAAGTGATGTATAGGTCAGTGCTTTAGATATATTTGGAAAAAATCTGTATTCCATGTCTGTTTGGGAAAATGTATATTCCCGGTCTGTTTGGGTAAAATAACTTAAGGCTGTATTAGGATAGGTATGTTTTTGAAAGAGAAAACCTTATTCAGATTTAAGGTATTGATCCTAAGGCTATCTTAGGATATGTCTGATTCTAAAATAGAAAACCTTATTCAAATTTAAGGTATGGATCCTAAGGCTATCGTAAGATAGGTCTGATTGGTTTGAGGAAGGAGGTGTCCCCCAGTATCTTTGGGAAGTGATGAAGATGGTCCCAGTCTGGGTATGGGTTTCATCAGAATTGATCTGTGTGATAGACAATTTTGAAGATCTGAAAATGGTCCTGCCTGATGGGATGATTGAATGGATTGGTCCTTTCTAGTAGGACAAGGTGATGGTCATTTATGGAAGGACAAAGTAATGGTCCTTTTTGAATTCAGGAGTTCTGATTAGCAACCTGTTTAGTATAAAATGCATCTAAATATGCAAAAATCATGAATTTGATACCTTGAACCTTTGAATGGTCAATTTGGTGTGAAAGTGTTAATTTTTGCAGAGGAGGGTGCTCCCATTTTGGAATGACGAAGGCAAGGTCGAATTTTAACCTTTAGAGGAGATCAGTCAAGTTTTGTCTGAAAAGGTTATCTTAGAATGCTAGGTCAGGTTTTACTTTGAATATCATGTTTGGAAGGCTAAGTCAGGTGTGGCCTGGAAAGTTATCTTAGAAGGCTAGGTCAGGTTTTGGCCTGGAAAGGATTATCTTGGAAGGATAGGTCGGGTTCTGCCTTGAAGATCATGTTTGGAAGGCTAGGTCAAGTTTTGCTTTGGAAGATCATGTTTGGAAGGCTATGTCAGGTTTTGCCTTTGAAGGGATAATTGTAGGTTGTCTTATATATGTCCCATATGTTAAAAGTCTATTTTCTGGACATGACTTTCAGAGGTGCTTTGACCAGGTGGTTTGCCACTTGAATTTGCTTGTCCAAGGGACTTAGATTGCAGTGATGATATGATTTGCTAAGGAAGCTTGGGTTTGGATGGTATGTTTTGCTAAGGAATCATGGGCTTCATCTGCTAAGGAGGCTTGGGATGAGCCTTGACTGGTTCAGGCCCCTTTTAATTAGCTTGAGGATGATAGACTCTGGGAGTCATGGTTTGACTTTAGCTTTGCCAATGAAACTGGGCTTCATGGATTATGAGTCCTGAGAGACTTAGGATTTTGGTGGGCTTGGTGCCTGCAAGATGAGATTTTACCAATGAAACTTAGGCTTTTTGGTGGGCTTGGCTTTGGAAGATGAGTTTTTTCCAATGAGACTTGGGTTTTTGGTGGTTGAACCTTTTGTAAGGTGAGATTTTACCAAGGAGACTTGGGTTTTTGGTGGGCTTGGCCCTTAGAAGATGAGTTTTTACCAAGAAGACTTGGGTTTTTTGCTTTTGCCTTTGGGAGATAAGATTTTACCAAGGAGACTTGGGTTTGAAAAATGTAGGTTAAACTTTTTGGAAAGTGTTTGGGAGGTTGTATGATTTTACTTTTGTAGCATGATTTATGGAGAAGATAAGCACGACTTATCTTATTGTCTTAGACTAAAGAAACTCTTAGAACTCTTGGGAAGACACTGGATTGATTTGGATGACGACTCAGAAGACGTGCTCTTGGATGGATGGTAAGAGCTATTTAGCTTTTTGTGACAAGCGTTTTGAAGGATATGCCCATAATGAATGATAAGGGCTATTTAGTTGCTTGAACTAAAAGACGTGATAGATGACTTGAAAGATATGCCCCTACTGAATGATAAATGTTACTTAACTGCTTGAACTAAGAGACGTGACAAGAATGATATGCCCTTATTGATTGATAAGAGTGACATGACATATGACATAAAGAATATGCTCATGATGAATTTGACAGAAGATGATCAGAAAGGCGTGGCCCTAATGAGGGATCAACCGGAAGATGATGACTTAAGATGATATGCCCTTAATGTGGGACATGGGCATAAGGAACAGAATGATTGAATCATGATGATTTTTTCTTTTTTTTAGCTCTAACTTTTTCTCGAGCCACTCTTTTGGGTTTTCAACTCGACGAATTTGCTCTAATTTCTGCCTAAGTCGCCCTTTCGAGTTTTCAACTTAGTGAGCTTTCTCTAATTTTTCGCCTAAGTCACCCTTTTAGGTTTTCAACTTAGCGAGCTAATCAATGAATTTTTGGCATTTAAAGATTATTCCACCATGATTTGGGTTACTGCTATCCTTCATCTTGGGGCTTTGACTTTTATTTAGACCATTTCATTGAATCTTGGTCCAGAGAGAAACCTTGTGAGGACATCGGGTCCTTTTTAAAATTGTTGCCCTTTGTTGAGGTTTGATGTTTAATTACCTAAAAGTGCAATGAGTAATTTCATTGGATTGTCTTTTGCTTTGACTGCTCTAACTGAAGAAATTACTATTTAGTATTATTTATTGACTATCCTTTGGTTATGAGTTGGTGAAGTGGCAGCTGATGCTGACTCAAGTTTTGATTTTTTCAAATCATGGTGGGTTTCATGGTGAAATGCAAATGTTTGCCAAAATTCATTGATTGATTTGATTTTTTTATCATATTAAACAGGAAAGATGAGAATAGAGAAGTGCATATAAATATTTTATTGCAAAAGGAGAATATAGTACAAAGACTTAGACTCATAGATGACAGACTGAGACTCGATTTTGGGTTTTTGAACATGGACTTTGAATATGGACTCAGACTCGATTTGGACTTGGACTTGAACTCAACCTCAAACAGGTCAGATCAGCTGAGCTTGAACTCCTCCATAACATGCTACTTAGGCAGATGTGAGGTGGGGTATGTTTTCCACTTTGGTGAAGAGGCATGAAATCATGGCTTTAGGTTGAAAAGGAAGATAAGATTGAGGTATATTGGTTTTAGCCTCAAAAGTCATGGGGTTCAAATTATTCATCACTATTCAGATCGGTGGTGGAGAATTCAGGTTGAAATGATCCGCTTGGGATTTAATCTTCAACCCTTGATGTAATTGCCACCAAAGCTTTGAAAGTGGGCAGATATTGGGTTAGCAGATGGGCTTGGTAAGCTAAGAGTAGGTTCTTGACAAAGATGTCCACCTGTTCTTGTTCGATTGGTCTATTTACCATTTGAGCAGTTTTAGTCCTCCACTTTGTAAAGAACGTGGAGAAGGACTCATTCGAAAGATGTTTGGTGGTTTCCAAGTCACGCCTGGTGACATCCACTTCACTGTTGTAATGATATTGCTTGATAAAGGCTTGACAGATATCATCTCAGGTCTTTTTCTGGCTTTTGTCTAGTAAAAGGAACCATCTCAATGTTGCACCAGTTAATGATTGTTGGAACAGTTGTGTAAGGAGCTCGTTGTTAAGTCTCAAAGGCTGCATTGTCCTCACATATATCATCAAATGAGTCATAGGGCAAATGGTTCCATCAAATTTCTCAAGTTCAGACATTTTAAATTTGGGTGGAAGTTTGGCATCAGGGAACAAGGCTAAGCTGTCCACATCAACTAGGTCATTATGGAGCTTTAGGGATTTGATGGCTTTGTCCATCCCTTCAAATTTTGCCATAAGCAGCTTGGTGTCTGAATGGGAAAGCACATCCCTATCTTGAAAAGGATTCAAGGGAAAGGAAGGGTTAGAGTTGGTAAAAGTGCTTTGCACAAAGGTAGTGTGGGCATGGACTTGGACTGGATTAGGGTTAGCCCCATTCATATTTGGGGTGGTCTGGTCCAAAGTTGTATTTGGGTGAGTCGGTTTGAGGCTAGCTTGATTAACCATGGCCCACACTTCTTTGATGATGGATTGTCTCTGTTCTTCGAATTGGGCTTGTTGAACATTCAGCATTGCTTGAAAATTCTCCTCTTACTTTTGAAGGAGATTGGTCATGAATGTGGTCAGAACATCCATGTCAGTCGGGTCAGTCATTGATACCTTTAAGCAAAAAAAAATCAAAAGAAACCCTGTAAGTGGCGGGCAAGGATATGGAAAGAGTATATAGATTCTGATGGAAAAGGATCGCTTATGGTGTTGTGGGCCAACTGTTTTTGGGCTTTAAGGATGATGGGCTAAAGATATTGGGCTTTGGGAATTTTGCCAGGTTTTTGAGCTTAGGATTTGCATGTTGTGCCAAAAAAATTGGGCTTTGAGGATTTTCTTAAGTAGGATGGGCCAAGGTTTTGGGTTTAGGGTTGCATATTGCGCCAAATGTATTGGGCTTAAGATTTGTGGGGCGAAGGTGATTAGGTCAAAAAGCGTTTGACCTTTCTCTGGTTCAAGGTTCCATTTAAAATGAATGCATGTTGTGCAATATGGATGCATGATGAAGATGCAGTTGTGTAAGATTTTTGCTTTATAGAACATACAACCTAAGGTTAGGTTCTAAGTTAATTACATGAAAAGGCTTGGTGGTTTTGGATAAGGTACCCGTCACACTAGAGCAGCTATATACCTAACCACATGTGAGTCAATGAGCCTCATGTGGGTCCAGCAGTACGTGCATACTCGTTACACCTTTAAAAAGGATTTAAAGGATATGTACGTGCATACCTAATAAGGGTTACCCACTCGATGTTACTTTTTATCAATTGTTTTCCTAGGAAATTAGGGTTTTGGACAAGAAGTCCAGATGTAGTGATGTAAGAAAAACTATTTGAACTAAAGTCAAAACTTCATTTTTACCAAAAGTAATCATCTTTTATATTTTATTTTGAACAATATTTTATTATGTCCCTAGTGGAGTCGCCAACTGTGAGGCCTCGCCCGAGCACCGGTACGATCCTCTAAAATGAATCGAAATGCTCTTCGGGAGAAACTCCACGCAATCTGGAACCCACTGTGAGTTCTGGAAAATTGAAATTTATATTTTCGCTTCATGTGACAAGGAGGCACCACTTTAATTTTATTTATTTTTAATTGAAAAAATTAAAGGAAAACCCAAATGAAATGACTCCAAATTATTTATTTTATCCCAATGGAAAAACACTAATCCACGAGTGATCAAAGTGGGCTCGGTGATCATGTTTTGGTAATAAATAATTTAATTTCTTAAGTTTGGCTAAGAGAACAAAATAACTTTATGTATACATAAATAAGAATAAAAGATGATGAATGAACAATTATAAGATGATACAAATATTATACGAATAACAGTTATAGAGATGAATCAAAGACAAAAATAAGAAAGGAGGATCTTTCCTCTGGTCCTTATGGGTACTAGGGAAAGCACATATTCCTCAATTAATTTAATAAAGGGAATGCATAAAGAAAAATAAAGCAATATAAATAAAAGGGAAAAATATTATTTAAAACATTTTGGAGTTGATGCCTTAAAGATTGACATGCTCGCGTATCCCTTTGAATCGGAATCAAACTCTATGCAGTTATTCCTTCTTACGAATGAGGGATTTTACTCAAAAGAGATTTTGGTTTATTAATTTAATTCAAATTTTAAATTAATAAGATTTAGATCTTGTTTGATTTAGACCTAAATAAAAATGTAGAATTCTATATCTGATTTTAGAATTACATAATGCACGAGAAAAGGAGTTATATCTTTGCTTTTCTTGGTTTTTCGCTGATTAGGCGAGCTTGATGCCGGATCTGAGCTCCATCTCGGGATTAGGAACTCAAGACAAGTAATAACAACTTGAATTGAAATAACTTTGATGAATGTAGTGTTTGGATATAGAAAAGTGATTTTGTACATCAAAGAGACGCGTTTCAGATTCCCCTCCTTCTTCCTCCTCCTCCCTCTTTTCCAAAGGAATAAAGGCTATTTATAGCGAAAGGGTAGAATCCGAAGGTGGTGGCGGTAAGGACGGTGTGCCGGAACCGGCACCATTTGGGTGCTGCACTTGCCGCCGGCATAAAGATCATGCCGCCCAGGTAGGCCCAAGCTTGGCCCACTTGGGGCTCGGTCTAGATCGAATTTGATCGGGTTTGGTTTAGATTTGACCCGATTTTGGTATTGCTTTTGGTCCATTTTAGTATGTTTTAGCCGGTTCCTGATTCGATTTGAACCCAATTTGATTCTACAGATTTATAACTGAAAATCGATCGTCTGGAAGTGCAATTTTAAGGGTTCACAATGAGTTTCATCAAACGGAAAATATTAAAATCCCTATCTCTCTGTTTCATCATCGTTCGTGAAATAAAGTTTTATTAGGAAATCGAGAAGAGATAACAACAATCACAAACCATAGCATAAATTTCTCGAATCAGAGTATTTTGTTTTTGCATAAATTTTTTGAGTTTTGAGTTTTGGATCAGTCATTTTTGGTTGGGGAGGAGAGGAGAACGATGACTAATAGATGGGAGAGAGTTAGTTCATCGAGATCGAGATTAAGTTAAGATGTTAGCTTAATCGGCCGTTCATCAACGACTCGTACGGTTTCACTCGATCGTGTCCAACCACAAGCACTTAGTCACTGCGCCATCTATTGCAATGATCGTTAGGCTAATTTCTCTGTCAAATTCAAGGTTGTCACTATATTTATATATTTTGTTTTATAAATTTATTATCTATCTATTTAGTTAGAAAAATTCAGAGAGAAATAGAGTTTTTATTTTATTTTATTTTTTCATTTATGGTCCAATAAAATGAAAACTCTACTTGACTTAATGTGTAATTACATGAAATTTTAATCCAATATTTTAGTGTGTAAACTAGAGAATTTTAAAAAATTTCCATTTGATGAACCCAGTCTTCGGTTTCATCTTGGGTTGATCTTCTTTTCTTTTTTTTTTTTTTTTTTTTTTAATTTTTAATTTTTAATTTTTAAAATATATAATTTTTAAAATTTAGTATTTTTTATTATTTAAAATTATGAAGTGGGCCACCCAAATTTTACTTTATCAATCTTATTAATTATGTTAGTGTCAATTTGACAAATAGACCTTAAATTGAGCCAAAATTAAAAATTAAGAAATTGATTATATCGAAAATTTCTATAATACTCATGTTAAACTTTTATGTATAATACATACCCCAAATTAGATATTATCCCTAACATGAGGCAATGAAGGAGAGGAATCTCCTTTGTTGCAATATCATTGAGTGTAGTAGTGAGTGGGTTGTTGAATTTATTATGTTTAATGCTAAATAAGTTTTGCTTTTCTTTGTCTTTAATTATCACTTTGGGATGATATTTTTCCTTCCAAAATACCATAAGAAGGTACCCCGTAGAGAAAGAAGATGGAGGGGTATGATATACCGGTATTTAGAAAATGGAAAGCATCATGATTATTATGTAGTATTTGTTTTCATCATAAAAACAAATTGATTTAGTGATAAATAATATTTTTTTTATTTAGATTGAATCATTTTACAATTAATGCATTTGATCAATTGATTCAATTTTTAACATACTAATAATAAATAATTGAAAATTGTTTCTAATTAAGGTTTTAATAATATATCTATAATATGAAATTTTATATATTTATGTTTAATTTTATTCCTTAAAACATTTTAAATTTTAACTTAAAGATAATTAAAATTATTAAAGAATTATATAATTATAATAGGACATTTTCTCCATCCTATAACAAGTATTCACATTCTTGTAATTTATGAGGTTTCAAAAAGAGTATTCACTTTCTTATTTAAGTTAAAAAACAAATTATTTTTCAATAATATTTTATAAAATATTAGTAGTCGCGCATTTTATATGAATTTTATTTTTTTATTTAATTTATATTTTTTAAAAATATTTTAATATATGTAAATTATTATTTTATTAAATTTAAATATTATTTTATAATAATTTTAAATATATATAGATTGTTGATCTTTTATAATTTTTCTATTAAATAATTAACAAGGACAAAGTTGATAAATTAGAAAAAAAAAAAAGTTATTTATTCAAATAAACTTTTTTTTTTCCATTAATTATTCTCGTAAGAAGTCAAGAGGGTCGTTGATTTGGGTAAGGTAGTCTTTTTAGTGGGTTTCTACGTTTACATAGGAGAATGGGGAATCAGCTGCCTAAAAAGTTTAGGACACATTTGCGAGTCTTATCGGCTTATCTTTAGTAAGTTGCGAAAACGACATTTGAAGAGCAGTGATTTGGACACGTCCTAATTTTGATTGATGCGATGCCCTCTCTATTTACTACTATTTTGCCAACATCATCAACCCTATCCTCGATATGCATCAATATTAGTATGAGATAATTATAAATTTAGTGTGTCAATTTGTTATGATTTACTTTTTTTATTTCATAATAAATGATATTTTGAAGGTGTCATAAATATTAAGAAGCTAATTAACTTTTTTTAATTAGTGAATGAAAATATTAAATTATCCTCATTAAGCTAATTAAGTATTCATCTAAATTCTAAAGAATATATTTAATGAATATTAAAAAATGGAAAAAATAGAAAAAATTAAAATAAATGCTCTATTGAAATTTTAAAACGTCATCTATTATGAAAAAATATAAAATCTTCAAAACGTCATCTAATATGAAATGGAGGGAGTAATAATTAAGTATTTTAATTTTTAAAAGTATCAATTGAATATTTTAACCTGTAAAAAAAATTACATGTTAGTGTTATAAACAGATTACTAATAGGTAATCGGTAATTTTATACAAAAATATTAGGGATAATTATAAATTTAGTGTCATAACTTGTTAAGATCTAACAATTAAATGTTTCAACTTTCAAAAGTATTAATTGAATGCCTTAACTAGCCAGTAAACTTATATTTTGTATTGTTTTATATGCATATTATTTGAAAAGAAAAAAAAATAATAAAAAATAAAAATCAAGAAAAAACACAGAAACTTACTCTTTTTTTTTTTTTTTTTGCTAAATCCACACAAAAACTTACTTAGTGTTTTGATGATCACCAAAAGAGTTAAAGCTACAATCAACGATGGCAACGGATGTAGCCAATTAGACCAAACAGCAATCGATAGTGCCATAAATCTTTAATTTTTTCTGTTTTTGAAATGGGTGGATTATTTGAAGGGAAGATAGATGTGGTTGGCTTTGATATGCTTTTAGGATTTAAAAGATTTTTGGATTTTTTTTTTATTTTTTGTTGGTTGGTTTTGATTAGCATGCATTTAACTGGGTTTTAGTAGAATTTTTGTTTTCAAATTTTCTTTTTTTTTTTCGTAGATTTAAATTTGGAATTTTGAAATTAGATTATTGTTATTTAGTAATTTGAGTATTTGATATGAAATCTACTTTTAAAATTTGATGGTTGTAATTTTTTTTTTGAGTTCTTATGTATTTAGGAAATGGAAAAGTTTTATGATATTCAAAAGGAAGAAGATGGTTCAATTACAAGAATTTTGAAAATTTTGGATCATTTTGAAATTTTCTAAGGATCTATTTGAAATTTATTCAGTTAAGGGTTAAGTCGTAATTTTATTTCCAACTAAAAAAAATAAAAAAATTTTAATCTACGTTAGCCTGGTAATAGAAAATAATACTTAGTTGTGATTTTTTTACAGACTCACATATTCAATTGATACTTTTAAAAGTTGAGACACTCAATTATCATATCTTGATAAATTAAAATATTAAATTTATAATTATTCCACATTAATATATTATTTCTCATCCCTTTAAGGATGTGAAAAGTGAGAGGGTTTAAATTCAAATACTTCAAATTATAAATAATTATTACTATTTGAGTAAAAAATTACGTTGACGTGTAGTGTAGTGCATTATCATATATTATTTTATGCTTTGCGTGCTCTCGACGTGATAGCTCGCAGCAGTAGTATAAATTTTGTTTTGCCAAATATCTCTATTTATTTTACAATAAATGCAAATATTACTTTTTTTTTCCAAAGAAATACAAATATTACATTATTAATCTTTATATTTTTCATTAAGCAATCAATGACCATTTCGATCAACCGTTGGAGCCAAACGTTCAAAATTTCAATTTGTTTACTATGTTTAATAAGTATATGAGTTGTTGGAAGCTTATATAGTCATAAGAGTGTCAATATTAAAAATTAGCTATTGAGATTGGAGAATCCAATTATATATAAGCTCATTTAACATCTTAAATTTAATCAATATGAGATTTATCTCTACATCTTTTCATTATTCTTCTTCTTCATTAATTATTAATTTTATTTTTCTTCTTTTAATTATTTTATATAGTTTAATACTCTCCCCTCAAGTATCAACCGGGTCTAAGTTTACACTTTGACAAGCATACGGTGGCCATTGTCCGGGCCACCTGGGAACATAGCCCACATGTAAGGGTTTGGATACTTACTCTGATATCATGTAAGAAATATTGGGAGTTTATATAGTCATAGGAGTGCCAACTTCAAAAGCTAGCTATTGAGGTTGGAGAACCCAATTATATATAAACTCATTCAACATCTTATATTTAATCAATGTGAAATTTATCCTCACATCCTTTCATTCTTCTTCTTCTTCATTAATTCTTAATTTCATTTTTTTTCTTTCAATTATTTTATATGGTTTAACATATATAAATTATTAAATTTAAATAAATTTGAAATAAATTATTAAATTTAAATAAATTCAACTCAAATTACAGCTTAAATTCAAGATTTCATAGTTTTATAAATGATTCTAGTACCACAAAATTATTAATTATTAACATATGTTTCTTAAGTGGTTAATCTTTAATAGTATTTTCCCTTTTTATTAATGATGGTGTGTTCTAACAATTTTAGTCACTTTTAATCCGGTAAAATTATAAATTTAAATTTCAAATAAATGTTAAATTTATAGAAAGTAAGATAGTATTTGATAACACGATTTAATATTTAAAATTAAAATTTTCAGTATTTAATTTATAATTTTAAGTTATTTCATAATACTTGTTTTAAAAATTTTAAGTTAAAAATCACTTAAAATGATAAGTTAAAATTTTTAATTTAAAATTTGCACTTAATATAATAAGTTATTAAAATTTTAAATATTTTTATAATTTAAAAATTATATCATTTATATTATTTAATACTTAAATTTTTAAAACTTAATTTTTAATTTTATCAAACACCATTTAAAATACTAAATGTTTAATAGTAAAAACAAGTATTGTACTAAATAAATTATAAATATGTTTATTATAGATTCAAATTTTTACTAATTTAACCAAAAAATAATTAAAACACCAACATTTACAATAAGTTGTTTTTAAACAAGTAATTTCGAGAATATAGATTTTGATATTGAAATATTGTATTAGATTTTTTTTTTAGGGGAAGAATTATTAGTACATGTAATGTCATGAATTATCGTATTTAAATATTGTTAATGTAACTAAAGTCAATAGTAAAAAATACAAGCTCACCCACCTTAAACTTTCTACAACACCATCATGTGCACCACCATGTGCAGCTCCTTCAACCAGCTAGCTCCCTCCAGTCAAGCATCTATCAATGTATATTTGTTGCCTATAAATACCGTTCATTTCTCTTGTAAAAAATACAACAAAGTATATACAAAATACTCAATTTTTTCTCTATTATTCTACCTTTAACATGGTATCAGAGCTTCAATAAGCTCATTCATGCTCAGTGATCCAAGAAAACTTAGAAAATCAAGTTTTTCTGCTCTGTTCATTTGGTTCAAAGCTACTGTGTTTTTTGTCTTTCCATGCACATGTCAATATTTTTTTCTAAACACACAATCAGAAAGCCCATGAAATTATAAGAATTCTGAAACAAACCTCGCTTGAAAACACTCATCCACGCGCCCACACGCGCCGTCTAAGCAACTGAGAGTGGGCTTCACTCTCCCACGCGTCTCACGCGCCAGATAGAGGTTGAAGACAACCCACGTGGCGCCACGTCATCTCCACATCATCCACTCAGCAAATCAGATCCAGCCACGTGGTCAGACGGTGCCACGTCAGCAGAAGCAGCCCATTCATCACCACGTCAGCCTTTCCGTCTAGTCAGCCTCCACGTAGACCAACCGGCTTTTGCCACGTGTCACACGTCAGTGCCACATGTCCTTCTGCCACACAACCACTGTCAGCCAAGTCAACGAATCAGAAGCCGCCACATGTCACTTGCCAGTGACACGTCATCCGGATCAGACCCGACCCGGTCTGCGCTCCGACTCGATCCGGCCTGCACTCTGACCTGATCCGGCCCATGCTCCGACTAGCCTGGTTCGCCCGCTTCGATTTGCATCCTGATTTCGGTTCTGACCGAATCGATTCATTATAGTTTGACCGACCAGTTCACCCATATCCAGACCGGTTTTGAACAAAATCAGATCGGTTCCTGAAGGTTTTTGACCTCCTGAATCCATTTTTGAGGCCTGTTTTGCCAAATTCCACCTCAATATTTTGGTTTCCTCCATTGGTCCTATATTTTCTATATTATTTTTCACTAATTTGCTGCAGAAATGGCCTCCGACAATTCTCAACATTTTTCTTCATCTCTGGTCCAACCAATTACAATAATTTTTTATGGAACAAATTACGATTTGTGGTCCCAAGAGATGTGTAGTTTTCTGAAAGACCATCTTTTGTGGCGTTATGTAACTGGTGACCATTCCCAGCTAACAAAAAATACTGGGGAAGATGACACAAAATTTATGGAACGTCTAGAGCAATGGGATGGCAAAAATATCAAATCTTGACATGGTTCCGCAACACCAATATTTCTGGCATTAAAAGCGAATTTCGTCGCTTTAACACTGCTTGTGAGGTTTGGGATTTTCTCAAAACACATTATTTTGTTTCTGATGATGTGCATCAATTTCAACTTTATCGTCGCCTTCATCGGCTTCAGCAACAATCTAATCAGACCATTCATAACTATGTTTCTGAACTCCAAACCATTTGGGATCAATTATCCACTTGTGACCCTCAATGGTCTGACCCTGCCTCTGCTAAACCCTTTTTGGATTTTCACGACCGTCAACGTATTTGGCATCTACTCATGACTGTGTGTCCGGAATATGAATCAGTTAGTGCTTCACTTCTACATCGCACACCATTACCTAAGTTAGATGTTGTAATCAGAGAATTACTTTCTGAAGAAACTCATATCCACACACTTCGTACGGAGCGATCTTTACCATCATCAGATGTCATTCTTGCCACTTCATCTGGATCATCTACACAGGTATCGCAGCATACTGCTGCTCTGGCTACTTCTACAGGGAATTCTCGCAATATCTTTTGTAATTATTACAAGAAACCCAGACATAAAATAACAGATTGTCGCAAGCGGCCTCAAAATTGACAATCTTCTGGATCAGGCACTGCCAACCATCCCTCTTCCAATA
>CATKHJ010075102.1:0-26503 GCA_949750685.1 Vernicia montana | reverse complement strand
TCTCAATTAGTTAATTAATTAAAAATCAATTTTAATTAATTAATTAATTTTTATTTTCAATTAAATTTTCACTCAAATTGGTTAATTAATCCTTTTAATTAATCACTTTAATTAATTAATCCTTTTAATTAATTAAATTGAGTAATCAAGTAATCAAATCTTCCTTTTTCAAAATCAATCCTATTTTCCGAAACGAAACTCTGCTCCGGTAAAACCACTCAAACCCACAAAGAATGTATAATCTCTTACCCTCACTCAAACCCCAAATAAAACCAAACTAATCAAATCTGATCGATTTTTAAACCCCCCCTTCCACTTCATAGTGGAATGAACTACGTGAGTTTTGATCCCCATTCAATGGGGTACGTAGGTAAGTTTGGAATCTAAATCCAAGTTTCAAATCCAAATCTCAATCAATCCCCTCCCCTATTTATTTTTCATGTAAATGTCAATTTATGTTTTCCATGTAAATTGTAATCAATGTTATTTAGTTAATTATTTTTGGAGTAAATGAGCGATTTTGTGATTTCCCTAATACCCATAAGGGTTAGAGGAAATACTCTCATTTACTTGTGGATGTTTAAATATCTTACTCTTTATTTTTCCATCTGTCTCATAATTATGCCATGCTCATGCATTATGAATTGTCATCAATATCCGTCATCCATGAAATTATTTTTCAAAAGTCAAACCAAATTTAAGTGCCAAATCGAGATTGTTTAAAATCAAAAACCTAATCCCCGAGCCCAAACTTGGTTCGAAGATTAGTAATTTTTATTATTGGGTAAATTAATCAAAGATTAATAAATTGGAGTCAAAACTGGGGTTTTTCTTAATTTTTCCATTTAAATAAATTAGGGTGGCGACTCCCGAACCTTTTCAAAAATCAAATCAATTCTTCGAGGCGATAGCCGCTTCCAATCGTGAGCACCGAAACTCGTTCCTTAACCTCCCTTAAAAATCATTTAGCCTTTCCTTAAGGCATTTCCGAGCGAGAGGAGGGGCGTTCGGGCGAGGCCTCACAACCACACAATCAAATTTTGCCAAAAGAACTTAGGGTGTTATATAGTTCTCTTCTTTTTGCCCAAAGGAACTAAGCCTTCCTTAAGTGTCCTCAAGCTTGTGTAGGGAATTAGTGTTGGTGTCCTTATTAATTCACATGTAAGACTCTTCTTGTAAAACAAGAGAGAAAGAAAAAGTGTAGAAGAAGAAGATGAAACTTTCTTTCTTTCTTTAACACACTTCTCTAAGGCATTTTTTTTCCTTTATATTACTTAGTTTCTAGTAAGTGTAAGATATAACATTAAGATTCATTAACCTTAATCTCTACATATTCCACTCACCTTAAATGTGCATGCAATTAGTGAAAGGATTGCATTAGCTAGTGACATGTGTCCCACTAATTAGAATTAGTGGAGAGAATTAGCTTAAGCTTGACATGTGTCTAGACATATGTTAAAGCTTAGCCAACACATGTCTCCTAGCATGCAACCAAGTCATCTTTCATGACTTAAGTAGAGAGAGAATGAGTAGCCATTATCTAACCCCCCTAAACTTGGGGTTTAGGGATTCTAAATCCCTAAAGTGATTTAGGGTAAAGGAATTTCCTAATCCCTAAACTAATTTAGGTTTAGGGATTCCAAACCCCTAAATCTATCTTTTGCCTATTTACACTAAAACACGTTTGTCTTTTCAATTCAATCCTTTTTCTCATTAATATCATACATAGTTAGGACTAAATCGATAAACTCTAATTTAGTGGATTTAGCTTCAGGTCATGTTAGGGACAATTTAATTTTAATTACAAGCCATATCCAATTATGTTAATTAATTAATTAAACATTTTAATCATTAATTAACATAATTTACGCTTAATCAGTTAGCACCATTTTATGTGTGACTTTTTAGGTTCATGTCTAATTAGCAATAGGAGATAATATTGACACTCAATATTATAGTAACATAACTTTTCCACTAAAAGAAAATCTCTGTTTCTTTTAGTTCCCATAAATCGTGAGTGACCTTTAACATAGGATATCACGACTACCTAATTAGCAATTAATGTTATGAACGGTTATCGACATTCCATGTAACCTTGATTACAATTACCGTGCACTAAAATCTCTTCATCTAAAGATCTTGATCTAGATTAAGGTCATGGAAAAGTCAAACCCTATTTTAGCTTGATCATATGACTCATCTTGGTTTTAGTTCTCGATAAATTAGATTCCAAATGAAGAACACTTTCTAGTGGATCTTTACTACCTCGGCCAATGATTTAACATCAAGAACAACCTAGATAACATAGGTTTTTATCCTCGTTTACTCAAGGTGATAAATCCCTTCTCAATAGATCAACTATCTCCACATACAACTAGTTATAGCCATCATATGTTATATATACCCTTGCATGGTTAGCATGGGCATGTTAACAGTAGTAAAATATAACTACTTATATATAAGATAATCATGTCACCTCAGGTCTAGGGATTATATGTACCGTTATAATATAGATGATTACTTATTGACAAGCAGTAAAACCCCAAGTAGTTATCATCCAACGGCGCGGTTTTACCAACTTATCCCATAAGTGTCCAATATAAGTTTTGGCATCACATGTCAAATGGCATCATATTCACCACTTCCTTAACATTAATATCATATATTAATCTAGGAAGACATATAGAGGTGATGGTCTTCCAGCTTAGTGCAGTCCAAGCAAGAATCCTGCGATCATAAATGAATTTAAAGCATTTGTACTAGATCGAACTATTACTCATATGCTTAACACTTAAAAATAATTCATCTAGTTCTCAATTTTAATTTTAAAAAGAGGTCTTGTCTTGTCTCCATGACAAGTTTTAATTTTTCTTACTTCTGACAAGTTATCTATCTCGTTTTTTTGCTTCTTATTGTCACAATTATTTTGAATCCTATGGCTAGTTCAAGTTCCAATACCTCTGATTTAGAGGACATGTATGCAAAAATCACTCTCCAAGAAGAAGAAGAGGGAGGGATTGTATTTGAAGAGGGAATGGAGGAGACTGAAAATGTGGATTATAGGTGGTGCCTCGTGGGACGATTTTTAATTGACTGTTTTATCAATTTTGCAATCATGAAGAACACTATTGCTTCCATCTAGCGACATGTTAAGGGGGTTTGCATCAAGGATATTAGCCCTAATTTGTTTTTATTTTGGTTCTTTCATGAGATGAACATTGATAGAGTTGTGAAGAATGGCCCTTGGTCATTTGAACAGAACCTTCTCATTACTTAAAGGTTAGAAAAGGGCATACAGCCCACCAAAGTTCCTTTGTTCCAAATTGAGTTTTGGGTTCAAGTTTATGATCTGCCTTATGGATTCATTTCTGAAAGAGTTGGTCGCGACATAAGAAACTATATTGGATCCTCATAGAAGCCAATCCCAACAATTTTGGAGGGCTTTGGTGAAGTTACATGCACATTTGAGTGGCAATGGACGTTAGAGCTCCCTTGAAAAGGAGAATGAAGATTAAAAGGGCTGGAGGGGAGTGGTCCTAGGTTACCTTCAAGTATGAAAAGATTGAACACTTTCTGTTTCTTTTGTGGTCTGATTGGCCATTTGGATAAATTTTGTGAAAAAATATTTGATTATCCTAGTAGACCTCATGAAATTTCGTATGGCATATGGATGAAAGCTCTAAATTGTCGAAATGCAAATGATATCGGAGAACGCTAATTGTGTAATGATGTTCCTGAGCATATGTGTCACAACCCAAGTCGCGGCAGTCTTAGGATATAGGTAGCCGTAAGGACACCAACCACCCGAAAAAACCCATGAGCACTAGCAAACAATCATAAAACTGGCAGCATAATAGCTGCAACTACAACATATACCACAAGATCCCAACTTGCAAACAAAGTACACTTCCAATACCATCCTTATCCCTCACTTCAATTAGTCAATTCACAAACTCTCATGTTCAATATCTCAATCATACTCATACTCATAAACAAACTAGTCATTTTTAGTAATGAACAAATATAGTTTTTATACTTATCACATTTACCAATTACATTGTCAATAAAATTTAAGCTAATATACATATACTAGCTAATACTACATACTTCTTTGACACCCATGGAGCTCTACTGCTATCTCAATTCCTTGGCTTCCTGGTCTCAAAGGATATTCATTGTTTCTAACTTTTCCTGCAAACTCTGGTGAGGATAGGGGGTGAACTTTAGGGAAAAGCTCAGTGAGCACATAATATATATAATATGCATGAAATATAGGAAAAAGGTTTTTCTTTGTTAAAATCATGGAAAACTAAAAGTAAAAGATAAATTCACAACATGATTTTATATAACTTGAAAATTCTTTTGCAAGTAACATGAATAGCATAAATAAATATTAAAATGACAATATAACTTGAAAGATCCTGTAACTTAATAACATGAAAATTTTGTAATAACTTGGATAATTATTATGGTAAATATATAAAATAAAAAAAAAAACGTGTTGTATGCATGGCATTGGTCACATGTGAGACATAAATCAACTTAAAATATGAACTTGATAACATGATAACTTGAACTTATAATTTCATCATAAAATGCAAGATTGATCATGTACTTGCGCAATTTTTTATTTAGTGTAATAGTGGATAAAAAAGACGGAAGTCTGCTTCTAAGCTTTCTAAGGAAGCGGTGATGCGACCTCTTACTGAAGACACTACATAGATAGAGACTAAAGAATTGTCATTCAGATTAATTATAGATATTCTATGTTAAATAGGTAAATGGATATTGGAGAACTAATTGGATTATTGCAAGGCAATAGGCTCCCTAGGTAGAATCTTAACAAATTTAGCCATTTCAAGTAAGTTACTATGTGCACACAGTCTGATAGAACTTCTATCAATAGAGAATTTATGTCACAGTACTTGTAAATTTTTAACTTGTAAACTTATAAACATGATAGAGTATGAACTTGTAACATTCATGAAAAACATGAACATGATAATTTTTCTATCATCATATAACTTGTAAACTTTATAAATCATGAACATGGAAATTTATCATCTTGAAATATTTGTAAAATTATAATCTAATAAACCATAAACATGAAAGGTTTGCAAAAACATATCTTAAAAATCTTATAAAATACAACATAAAAAAAAAAACTTGTAAAATATAATATGTTAAACTTGTAAAATGCTTGTAATATGAACATGAAAACCTTCCATCATAAGTACTTGTAAAATCATAAATCAAGAACATATTAATTCATCATCATAAGTAAGTTTTAAACATATAAACTTGTTCTATGAAAATCTTGAAAAAATCATGAAATAATTATTTAAGCTTGTATCTAAATTAATTAACAAAGATTAGGAGTACTAATAAAAATATATATTAGCTACTCATCTTTGATAAAAATGCGCTCCAATCATAACTTTCTATTCCTTACAGTAACGCACTTACCCTAATTCTCTTCACTTAGCTCACCTTTATGAGCTACAAATAAATAATTGTGTAATTTAATTATTTTAACTGCCAATATTTTTATTTTACTATCATTTTAATTTTATTTGATCAAACATATTTATATATACTACTAAATTCATTCTCAATTACTCTTCGTAGTTTCATAATTTTACTAATCTTGTACTCAATTTAAAAATTACAGAGTTTTCTTTAATTTTCTCAAATTGATCGAATATACATATGTTAATCCTCAATTAGACATTATCAATTAACCTCAATTAGACATTATCAATTAAATTCTCTATTCTTTAATTCATCTATTAATTCTTTCAATTAGGCCTAATTCATATTTGTTTAACCCAATAAATTAAATCAATTTTAACCTATTATTTAATTTAACTCATTTTTATTCCTTAATTCACCAATTTGCCCAATAAAATTTCAATTTAACTTGTTTTTATCTCAATTAAACCAATGTATTGAATTACACAATATTTCCGCAATATTCACCACCTATTTGAAGCACTTGTCTCCCTTAATTTCAATATATGTTCATCATCCACCTCAAATTTTATTTCTAATCAACTCTAACTCAGGCTCATCTAAATCAATAATTGAAATTAATAGATTTTTCCTTGAATTTTCATTCGCAAACCGAAGCTAGCTTTCTCCCCAAAATCTAAATTATTCTCAGTCATTCACCAATTACTCACAAAATTATACAATTGCACTCAAATTAGAACTATTAATATGAATAAAAGAAAATTTTAAGCATTTCTTAGCAATTTCCTCAAAGTACTCGAGACAATACCCAATCAAACTCATATGAAATTCAACTATTTCTATACATATATTACTCTAGATAAACTAAAAAGCTCAAAGTCAAGTTTGTTACCTTAATTTTTCTTTCCCCTTGAATTTTTGCTCTTCCACCATAGCTCTCTTTGTTGTTTGTTTTGTCTTTTTTTTTTTAAACCAAATGAATTGGTTTGTATCAGTTTCCATATGTATATATATATACTTATATTTATTATCTTTTTTTTTTTTCCAAACCACTTATCTTGTGGCAAATAATCCATGCCTAGAAGCTTCCTCATAAATTCCCTCTCTCTTGATTTCTATCTTTCTACATCTGTTTCTTTTCTTTTCTTTTTTTTTTTTGTTTAAACTTACTCTTGATATAGCTTGCTAACTCTTTTATAGGTCACAGGTTTGAGCCACAGCGTTAATAATTTTTGCATATATTTATTTTTACACTATTTTGTTATACAATTTCATTTTATTTTCAAAATAAATATCTTTATTAAGAGGCCTTCTATAGTGCATATATTTATTTTTATACTATTTTGTTATACAATTTCATTTTATTTTCAAAACAAATATCTTTATTAAGAGGCATTCTATAGTGGCCCTAGTGCATAGATGTCTCTAAGATTTATGATTGTCAGATTATTAACTTTAAATCTTAATCATTGATTGAAGTGACTTGTTACATAATGAATTTTTCAAATTAGTAAAAAATAAGCAAATGATATATAAAATGAAAGTTTGGAAGATAAGGAGTACAATTGTACCAGAATCGTCGAAAAAGGAGGCCGAAATCAAGCTCACAAGATCTCGCCTGCGGTGAAGTCGAACGGCACGTGCGGTGGATTCCGGTGGTGATTAGCAGCAAGGCTAGTGCCGTTGGACAAATCGGCATCGCAACTTTCCTCTGGTGCAGCGCGTGTTCAATTCCGATGACCAGTAGGCGGCGTTTTGCCTGGTAGAAGTTTCTACTGTCCTTCCTTCTCTCTCCTCTTTCCTTATCCCCTTCAAACCCAACACTAACAACAACTGATTGGTTAATTTAAAAGTGAACCAATCAGTTTATTTATAAATATTTTTTTTATTAAAAATAAATAACAATTAATTTAAAATATAATAAAAAAAACTTTTATATCACAATACATAATAAAATTTCAATAAAATCACTTAGACTTATTGATTAACAATTAGCTTAATCTTTTTTAGGTCATAGGTTCGAGTTTTAATATTAACACATTTTATATATATATTTTTACACAATTAATTATCATTTTATTTTAAAATAATTCTTTCATTTTAAACAAAATTTATAACTAACCAAATAAATATTCTTATTTAATTAATTTTCGTAAAAAGAAAATATATTTTACCTTAATTACATACATCATTTTTATTTTCTAAATATAAATATAAAATAGAATTAGAATGATATAAATACATATATCATTTTAAATTATAAATATTCAATAAAACTGAATAAATATATATTTTTATAAAAATATGAATTATAAAATTTTGGGATATTACAATAAATAAAAAATAATAATAAGTTTAGAAGTTTCAAAATAATTTTTCTTTATAATTATTTGTAAATTCCATCAAATTTGATAGTATTTTTTTTTAAATATAACCAATTTTATAGAATTAATTAGATAAAATTTTAAAAAAAAGCTTTTATATAAAATATAAAATGTATGTATTTAATTACTTATAAATAAACTTCATAAAATTTAATAAAATTCATTTATATCTATAAATTTTAAATAATAAAAAAAAAAGAATTCATGAAATCAATTTCAACTAATTTTTAATCAAAATTTAGTCAATTTGAGTATAGCACTAGCTAGTTGAATGACATTTTTGGCTTATATCTTTGATTATATAGTGAAATAGTGAATACTAATTCAATTAATCGACAACTGTAATTTTAAGTATGATTAAGATGTTAACTAACAAAATTTCTATTGACTCTTACTAACATATAATTTTCAAAAAATATAATTTGAAAAAAACACAATTTAACTCATTTCGCAGCAAAAAAAAAAAAAAAAATTTCAAATTGATATCTGCTCATAATAATTATTATTATTTTATCTTTTTTTTTTATTATAAAATACCAATTTTTATTATATTACCAAAAAATACAATATATTGGAATGATCTGATTTATATTATTCAAATGTTAAATATTATTTTGGGTTAAACTAGCGGAGTATGAGACATAATTATCAAAAGTCATCTTTTTTTTTATATATTAAAAATAGATTACTTTTTTAGTATATATGAGAGAAAATCGTTTGATTTTAATAAAAAAGACAATTTTTTTTTTGAATTCTTAAGTTTTTTTTACACCTTTGGTATTTAGTTTTTTATAATTTAATATCTTAATTTGAATATGCATATAATGGTATAAAATGATTTAATTTATATTATTCAAATGTTAATTATTATTTTAGGTTAAACTAATACAATATGAGACATAATTGTCAAAAATCATTTTTTTTATTAAAAATAAATCACTTTTTTAAGTATGTATGGAAGAAATTCGTCCGATTTTAATAAAAAAGACAATTTTCTTTTTGCAAAATCATATTTTTTATTAAAAACAAATGATTTTTTTCAGTATGTATGAAAGAAAGTCATATGATTTGAATAAAAAATACTATTTTTTTTTAATTTTCAAATTTTTGTTACACCTTTAATATTTAGTTCATTATACTCAAATATCTTGATTTGATTACGCATATAAGGATATAAAATGATCCGATTTATATTATTCAAATGTTAATTATTATTTTGGATTAAACTAACAGAGTATAAAATATAATTGTTAAAAGTCATCTTTTTTATTAAAAGCAGATGCCTTTTTTCAGTATGTATGAAAGAAAGTCGTATGATTTTAATAAAAAAAGACGACTTTATTTTGAATTCTCAAAATTTTCTTACATATTTAATACTTAATTTTCTATACTTAAATATCTTAATTTGACTATGCATATAAGACTATAAATGATGCATGTGTCAAATTTTAATAGATGACAAAAAAATCATATGTTTGTATTATAAAAGATAAATTTTTTTTTATAATTAATTTTTTCTTTCATTGTGAAAACTTGTTTTTTTATAATCAATTATCTATTTTTATTAGACGGTCAAAAGTCTTAATTATATTTAAATTTTATAATAGTATATATGAAGATTTGTGATTCCCAATAATGTTTACGATTCTAATATTATTGGCATATTTGTAAATCTTTCTGCCATTGAACAGATGATAATTTTTTTTTGATAAACAGGTTAGCAAGTTAATTAAACTTATTAGTTGAATAAAACACAAATTAATTACTATATATTATATATACACTTTCGTATCATGATATATTGTTGGTATCTTATCAAAATTACTTGAAAATATAAATTGAAAATTACTTGAAAATATATAGTTGCTATGTATTGACCATAATTAATATTTTTTTTGTTAGAATATCATGTTAATTTTATTGGATTTAATATTTATTAAGAATATCACAATTTATTTTTATTAATTGAATAATAACTATATTTTGAATTCGTAACATTTTTTTTTATAAAAACAATTATAATATTATTGAATCAATTTCATGAAATTATAATTATATTGAAATTCTATTTTTTCATTATTTTAATCCTATTTAATCATTTATTATTAATTATTACCATTACTAGAAAATTTTCACATGCTTTAATCAATAAAATTTTTCAAAAAAAAAAAACGGAAAAAAAAAAAATTAGATGAAAGACATATATAAATGAATGGAGATGGCGTGAGGAGTTTATTAAGAGTATTTTTTTAATTTTGAAATAATAATATTATTGAAATTATTTTTATTTTACATAATAATTATTAAATTATCAAGTGTTTGTTCATGTTAATTAAATCTCTAAATTCATGTCATAAGCCTATTTGGTAATGTATTAGAAAAGCATAAGTCATTTAATCAATCACATGTTAGTCAATGATATTTTTAATTAATTAGTCACATATTAGTCACATGTTTTTTTTTTTTTTTTTATAAATATGAGACTCACTTTAACTTGTTGCAACCTATACAATAAGTTAAAATTTACCTGTTATTAACCTAAAATAGAAGGTCATTTAGAATGTACATCTATGTACCAGGTGCGCTATAGAATTGACCCTTTATTAATAATATATTTTTATTAAAATTTCTAATACTCAATTCCTAACTAAACATATTATAATAAATCAAAACTTTAAATAATTAATTTCATAAGATATTTTCACTAATTTAAATATATCATTTTAAAGATCAATATAAAAGTATAAATAAATATATTTTCTTACTAAGATGGAAATTTACAAATTATAAAAGTCGGGTTATGACAATATGGCTGGCAATAGTGGGATTGGAGGCGACTACATGGCGGTTGACCAAGAAAGGCAAGTGGTGAATTTTAAGGAGAAAATGATTGATGGATTACATAATAGTGGTAGTGATCCATGCTTGATTTTAGGAGGTAATAAGGGGAGTGGATCGTTAGAGGGTGATAATATGGTTAATATTATGAAAGGAAATGATATGGCGGGATCTTCAAATCTCCAAGAAAGTAGCGTTAGTGATGAAATTATTGTAGTGGATCCCAAGAGAAGGCGCATAGGAGAAGTTTTGGAAATTGTAGATAAGTGTGATGATGGGCTTGCTAAGAGTTTTGAAGAGATAACCCAGGATAGTCCAAAAAACTTAGTTGGGGTGGGCTTTGGATTACAAGCCCACCTGGTCCAATGAGTACTATAAGTTGGAACTGTCATGGGTTGGGCAACCCACGGAAAGTTTAGGTGTTACTAGACCTTGTGTCTAATAAGAAGCCTAATTTTGTTTTTCTTATAGAAGTGAAAGTTGGTAGAGTAAAAGTTGATCATGTTAGAGCTCATATAGGCTTTGAATGCCTATTTTTTGTGGAAGGCTCTAGAAATGGGAGAGGTTTGGCTTTGTTATGGCTTGAAAAATCTATAGTTAAGTTATTGAGTTTCTCTAATCACCATATTAATGTCATTATGTTTGTTTCTTGAATGATTGAATGGCGCTTAACTGGCTTCTACGGTTGCCATGATCGCAACCGCCGTGAAGAGTCATGGAATTTGTTAAAAAGTCTCAAAGATAAGTCGCCTCTTCCTTTGTGCGTACTAAGCGATTTTAATGATTTGTTAGCTCAATCTGAAAAGAGAGGGAGGTTGCCACATCCTAACTCCCTTATTAATGGCTTTCGCGAGGCTGTAGAGTATTGTGATTTGCTGGATCTAGATCTAATTGGTCACCAGTACAATGGGAAAAGAGTAGGGGGTTTGATTCTTGGGTTAAATAACGCTTAGATCGTGTTATGGTTTCTCCTTCTTAGTTTTCTATTTTTGTTAATGTTGTTATCTACAACTTAGAAGCCACTACATCTGATCATGCTGCTAATATTTTGGATTTTCAAACTCATATTTCCATTCATCGTCTGACAAGGTTCAAATTTGAGAATTCTTGGATTAAAAAAGAAGACTACATAAGGGTGGTTTCTAATAGATGGAGCAATGGTGTGGGTATGAATATTCAAAAGAAAATTGAAGATTGTGGCATGGCATTGAAAGCTTAGGGCAATGATATTTAAATTCTGAAACATAATTTCTTCCTATCGACATTAGTTGAAAAGATTAAGGCCTTTGTGTGATGAGGCCTATGTTCTCCATTTTGCAAAGGTACAAAAGGAGTTAGACACGCTCCTAGATCAACAAGAGGCATATTGGCGTCAGAGAGCTAAGCAATTCTGGTTAGAATCCAGTGATTCTAACTCAAAATTTTTCCATAGATTTGCTTCATCTCATAAAAAGAAGAATACCATTGCTCAGCTCAAAAGTGATGATGACAGCTGGCTAAATTGGGATAACGGTCTTCCGGATCATATTATCAATTATTTTTCTTATCTTTTCACTTCTTGTGGCACTATGACATATTTTATTTTGAGTAAGGTTGATAGGCGAGTGACTGAGTTACAAAATGAAAAACTGTAGAAAGACTTCTATGAAACAGAGATCCATAAGGCATTGTTTGCTATGTACCCAGACAAATCACCAGGTCCGGATGGTATGAATCCTGGGTTATATCAAGCCTACTGGGATGTTACTAGTAAAGATGTTGTACAGGCGTGTTTGGGCTATCTTAATTCAGGTGTACTTCTTACTAGTTTAAATGCCACTTCTATTGTCTTGATTCCCAAAATTAAGAAGCTTAAGCGAATCATTGATTTGCGTCCCATTGCATTGTGCAACATCCTTTACAAAATCGTTGCTAAAATGCTGGCCAATCGATTGAAGATTGTTTTACCTAATATCATCTCTAACTCTCAAAGTGCTTTTGTGGCGGGTAGGTTGATTATAGATAATATCCTTATTGCTTTTGAAGTTGGCCACTTCCTCAAGTGGAAGACTCAGGGTAAGAAGGGATTTACAACGTTAAAAATTGACATGTCAAAAGTATACGATCACATTGAGTGGAACTTCCTTTGGGGTATGATGAGCTAATTGGGTTTTAATGAGAGATGGATTCGCCTGATCATGATGTGTGTCACGATTGTTGAGTATATGGTGGATGTTAATTGTCAGGAGTTGGGTCCTATTCTTCCTTCGCGTGGGTTGAGGAAAGGCGATCCCCTTTCTTCGTACCTTTTTATTATGTGTGCTGAAGGTCTCTCCATCCTTCTTCATGACTATGAAGCGAAAGGTTTAATCCATGGCTGCAAAGTTACTCAATCAGCTCCTATTATTTCTCTCTTTTTTTTTTTTTGCAAACGACAACTATCTTTTTTTCAAAGCAAATATAGAGGAATGTCGGCATATTAAGGATATATTTAAAGCTAATGAGGAGGCTTCATGGCAGATCATTAATTTTCAGAAATCTTCAAATTTATTCAGTTATAATACTGGGTCAAATGTGATAAAAGATATTTGTGACTTCTTGAATGTTCCTAGTACCTCAAATCAGGGGAAATATATGGGTCTCCCATCCTTAATTGGAATAAATAAAACTAAAATGTTTTCTTTATTGAAGGATAAGGTCTGGCAAAGGCTCAATGGGTAGAAGAGGAAGTGTCTTTCATGGGCTGGCAAATAAATACTTCTCAAAATAGTTGTTCAAGCTATTCTAGCCTATACTATGAGCATTTTTTTTAATTTTTATCCCTAAGTTGTTGTGTGAGGAGTTAAGGATGATGAATTCCTTCTGGTGGGGAAGAAATAAAGATGGAGCTCAAGGTATCAGTTGGATGTGTTGGGACAGACTTTGTGTACCCAAAAAATTTGGAGGCTTGGGTTTTAGAAAACTTCATGAATTTAATATTTCTCAATTGGGTAAGCAAGCGTGGCAGATTCTCAATCACCCTAACTGTTTTGTAGCTCTAGTGTTTAAAGTAAGGTACTTCCCATCCTGTTCTTTTTTTATGCAAGAATTGGATCCAACTCAAGCTATATATGGCGGAGTATTATGGCTGCCCATCCTTTTGTTTGTGGCGGTGCTAGGTGGAGAATTGGCTCTGGTAGCAATGTGCCAATCTAGGGATCCCTTTGGTTACCAAATGATGATAATCCTTATGTTGAAACACCTGTTGTTGAGGAATTGAAAGATTCAGTTGTTAATTCATTTAGAAGCGTTAATGATCCTTGTTGGGATGTTGATTTGCTTAAGGACATCTTCAACGATAGGGATTGCACTCTCATTTGCCAAATTCCTCTTAGTGTTAGAAAGAGATCAGATGTCTTTGTAATGGGTGCTTGATAGTAAAGGAACATACACCGTTAAGAGTGGGTATAAGGCTTTTCTTAGCAATAATGCTGAGGTTGTTGGGTATTTTGCTAATATCAAGTCGGGCAAACTGTAGTATTTTAAAATTCCTCCTAAATGTAAGGATTTAGTTTGGAGAGCCTGTATGAATGTCCTTCTAACTAAATTGGCACTACATAAGTGCTACGTTGATGTCATAGCAGTTTGCCCAGTTTGTAATGGGGCTTTTGAGGAGGTCCTTCATGTGTTAGTTCAATGCCCATTTATAGTTAATGTTTGGCGAAACTCATCATTGGGTATTTTTAGCTCTAACGCCAAAAATTTTGCTCATTAGTGGAAAGAGGTTTTAAGAAAGAGTGACGTGGAAAGTATTCAATTAGCTACCGTTTTATTGTGGAAAATCTAGTGTAACAGAAATGATGTTGTGTGGAATGGTTCTAGCCAATCTGAATTGCAGGATATTATAGTTGCTGCTACTTTCTTGAATAAGTGGCAGAACGCCCCGCAGACTCTCCCTACTGTTAGAAATACAAATCATGTCCTTCGTGCTAGATAGAGATATCCTCCCTATGGTTATATGAAATGCAATATTGATGCTGCTCTTTTTTCCCTATAGAATTGCATTGGGTTTGTTTGGATTATACGGGATGAGTATTGTCACATCTTACTTTTGGCGATGTGACGATCCTAGGGCATGGGTGACCATAAAAGTACCAACAACACGTAGAACCCACTTAATTAATATCACAATACAATTAACACCATTATTTTCAGGTTGACAGTATAATAGTTGCAACTATAACTTTACCCCAGGTTCACAACCTGCATTCAAGACACCCTTCCTAATAAACATTTCGATATCCTTAGCTTCTTATAAGCTAATACAAATCCTCCCAATGTTTTATCTTTGTTAAGACATTATATTGCATTAATAGTGAATTTCTGTAACCATTCTATCATATGACATTAAAATTTCTAAACCCTTTTATGGGACTTTAATTAAGGTAAAACACTACAACTTTCATGTTTTACCATTCCTCAAATTCGGCCTTTAACATAACAGTATGGGTGTTCCAAGTTTCTGTTCAATTCAAAATCTAGGTTTTCCAAATCAAACAGCCAACACACTCCTAATAATACTATAATTGAAAATCAAGCTTGATTATAGGATTTACCTTAAAAGTTCTTGAATTCTTGACAAAGAACTTGGAATGGCAGAATGAACCAAGGGAGGAGAGATGAGTGTCTTCTCTTTTTAAGTTAGATGATGAAAATGAGATAGAAAATTGGAAATGTCTAGATTTATATCCATGTCACCAAGAATGAATGGTGATGATGAGTTTACTTTGATCCAATGGCTACCAATATTACTCATATTTTGATTTTCTGAAATAAATATTTAGATTATCAATCATAATTTTATGATAGAAAAATTCAATATTTATCTTAAGTAATTTTAATTTATGTCAACAATGTTGGCTTTTATAGTTTGTGGGGTCCACCTCCAATTTCCATCTTCTTTCTTACAATTTTAACTTAGCAACATGAATTTTTCCTTTAATTTAACTAAAAGGGTGGGCCTTCCACTTGCTTCATATGTTCATTTACATTTAACTTGCCATTTCGACATTTTTTGCAAAATGACCGTTTTACCCTTCTTTTTCATTGTACCTTGTTGTAACCGATATCAATGCAGTTCATTGACTTTATTTTATTGATCATTCTCATATCATGTTTATGAGTTCACATATACCATAATATTATAGAAGTTGAATTAATTAACGCAAAAATTTTATTTGCATTTCACCGGGTCTCGTTTGAGATTCTTTTGATCTCATTATCTTTATAATCATTCGATTGGGCTTTCAATGGCATTACTGTTCATATTAAGAATTGACGAAGTCTAGGATATTACATTCGACCCCCCTTAAGAAAATTCGTCCTTGAATTTTCCAGAACTGATTCAGTACATTTCCTCAATGTCATTTCTTATCATTCTACTTTTGTCATTTATTTAATCACATTACTATTTTCTGTTGCATTCTTTTGAATAGTTACAATAGATTTGTCCCTTATATCTCTAAGACCAATAAAAGGGAAACAATAGTTGAGCTTACCTTCTATCAGTCTATTCGATATGCTTTGATATCATATGAACATTTATCTGTATAATCCAATTATAATTCCTGTATTGTTTAGTGTTAATATTGACTATTATTTCATCAATTCAAAGGTATCATTTCCTTTCTTTCACAAGCGTCACTAATTTCTTGGTTCAATCACCTTGAGATCACTCATATCTTTTTGTAGCACAATTCTCTTAATCGCATCCATTGTTTCAGTTCCGTTGATGTATCCATTAGTTTATTGTTTACCTATCATGAGTCGAGTCTAGTCATCCTTGAACATCTTTGGTATAGAAATAACGATACAATTCCATAGAACTAAAGCGTCTTAAAGAAGCAAATGCTTTCCAATACTGTGTAAACTATTACACATGTGGCCTCATTTTTACTTAATAATCCGTTACCACTAGCTTTTTTGAATTCAATTCACTTCTCCCTTTTCTATTGAGAAAACTTTAATTGATTTCTCGGTTATTGCAATAAATAATCTTTGTTTAAATTTATTCATTGATAACTTTCTCATTATATATATTTTCTTTTTATCAGTATAACAATGTTGAGGCGAACATACAGTTTCCCTCAATCACTATATCTTATACCACTCTGACTTTAGTTTGTAAATCCGTTATTTCACAATCTCTTCACATTTATCTAACCATTTTTTTTCCCTTTAGAACACAGATAGGTAATTATACTCTCTGTCATCATTCATAGCATAAATATATGTCATATAAGTTTCATATCTTCTATGACTCCTAATTTCTCTTAAAGTGTACATATATTTAGTGTAATAACGTGTCACTCGACTTATTCCTTATCAATCCCTATTATATCACATTCTTTTATTTCCCATCTCAGTCCCATCTTTATCAGTTATATTAAACTAATCATGCACAATTTCCACTGCCCAATAGTTTCACTGTCATTATAATTTTCTGTACAATACTATATTTTACACTTGCTATTTCAGCATATACAATTGTGTTTAATCAATACCTTATTGACCTGTCTTGGTCATATTCTATGTTCTTCATTTTCTACTACATTTACTCTATTTCTTGATCACTTATTCTTCATTAAATAGAATTTCTCACCAGAATAGCTTTATTTTAATAAGGTTGTACTAGTACGCAATGTACACACATTCCTTTTATCAGTTATATCTTTATAACCTATTCACATTTCTGTTTACTTTTTCCATTCTTTTAAGACTTTCATTAAGTCTAATGAAAGTTGCTCATAATTTCCTTTATCCATTTTCATTATCTCATTGTAAGCAGTTCCAAATATTTTTGTAATATTCATTGGTTATTAATCATTTTCTTTCTCAAAAGCACTAATCAACATTTTCTTTTTCGTTCAATTCACATGTAATATCTATATAGCTAACAGAACAATTTTTGGTTCGCTCCGTGGGACTAGCATTGTCGGGGAGTCCATAGGAGCTGGCATCGTTGCATCTATATTATCCGTTGTTTTTGGTTTCCTCTCGAGTCTATCGCCTAAACATAAGTAACTTTAACCAATGATTATACATTAACATAACAAGTAGATCAATATTAAAGTTTTACACTTTCAGCATTATGATATACCTTGCGTAGGATATCTTTATCCTAGGCAATACGCATATTCTCATATGGACAAATAGTTTATGTATCACTATCAGTACTTGCATTCTATAAGTTTTTCACAGTTACTCAATATCAATGTTCACATATGATCTTTATAGGAAATTTCAGTTTAATAGTATAAATGCATTTCCACTATAACAGGAGCGATCACTAGGGGACCGTCCTCCTTTTCACAGTTGTCCCGTCACTATCATATCACAATTTAGCACAGTTATTTCATTTAGAACATGGTCAATATTTCACTTATATCAGTAATTTAGTACTGTATGTCTACACATACAAATCCTTTACTATTCATAATACATACGAATGTATCTAAACCATTCCAGATGAGGAGAATTTAACCATATACAGATAACGTGGAACCATCCTAATAATGGACTATAATTGACAATTAGGAATCCTATGTTTCATAATTTCACTTATATACCATAACTCCATAACAGTTATAAGTCTATACTAGACTTACACTTTTGCTCTGATATCACCTTTGTCACATCCCACTTTTGGCAATGTGACGGTCCTAAGGCATGGGTGACCATAAAGGTACCAATAACCCGTAGAACCCACTTAATCAATATCACAATACAATTAACTCCATTACTTTCAGTTTGGCAATATAATAGCTGCAACTATAACTTTACCTAAGGTTCACAACCTGCATTCAAGACACCCTTCCTAATAAACATTTCGATATCCTTAGCTTCTTATAAGCCAATACAAATCCTCCCAATGTTTTATCTTTGTTAAGACATTATATTGCATTAATAGTGAATTTCTGTAATCATTCTATCATATGACATTACAATTTCTAAACCATATAAGAACTCAATTTAATCAATTATTACAATACTATACTGTTATAATCCATGGAGCTCTAAAATGATTTAACTCAATAATAATTTGGAATCATCTTACTCTCAGCAAAGTAGTCCCAAGTGAAGATGGATATTTGAGATTCACTTGTTGAATCTGCTACTGAACCTGAAATAAAACATTGTAGGGGTGTGAGATAAGCTCAGTGAGTACTTACAGTAAGTAAGAAACAATAGATGGATGTATGTTTTTCAATAAATTATCAGTCTTTAATTTTAAGTATAACAATATAGAAAAGATAACTTTTGGATAATCAATATCAGTTGGGGACTATTAATATGATCCTAATGAAACAGTAAAGGAGGTACAGTTTTCCAATGATTATTAGTAGTGGAGTATCAAATTTTAGGATGTCAATATGACAATACAGAAAACATTTTTAGGATCCAATGACAATGATCAATAACGGTTGAAATTCAATGACAGTGACTTATGACAGTCAGAATTTGATACAATGTTTAATGACAATCAGAATTCGATGATGATGATTAACAACAGTTGATTTCTAATAAGCATGAGTAATGACGATAACAATTATCAATAACAATCAACTTTTAATAACAATAGGTAATTACCATAACAATGGTCAATGATAGTTGGGTTTCATTAACAGTGATTAATAATAGTAGGGGTTCGGTAATAATGATCAATTGTAAAGATAGTAGTCAAGGATAATTTGGATTCAGTAATATCATTTTAGCATAAATCACAGTCTTGGAAGCGGTGTGCTTCCCAATGTAAACAACGGAGTGGCGACTATTACCTTAACCACTTATAATAGTAAATAGTGGAGTGGTAGTTATTGCTTTGCTTACTTATAAACAGTGATATAGAGCATAAGAATGATCCAGTCTCACGGCTAGGACCACCCCTCCTAGCTAAGGCGGATACACTCATCCTATCCGCGGGCTTTTCCCGTGTGTACACAGTCTAATGTACTACCCACATCAGTTGGGAATTTCTGCTTTCAGTAATTCAGTAAGATCACTTTGGATCCAATAAGTAAATGTTTCAATGGTTTGAAATAATAGTATACAATAATGAATCACATAAGATTCAATAAAAGATAAACTATGTACCAATAGAAATTATATATGATTCAATGAAAAGATCAACATATGGAAGATGAACGCTTTTACAGTGTTTATATGAAGTATAACTTGGCGGATTAAGGAAATTTATTCAGTAGCATCCCATGGCCAAGCCCACACCCGTGGGTCTGCCCATGGACTAAGAAAATTTATACAGAAGCATCCCACGGCCAAGCCCACGCTCGTGGGTCTGCCCGTGGACTAAGGGGATTTTTGATATATGACTCAATTAGTTCCCTAAAGAAACATGACTATGAGAACAGTTTATCAATTAGGATACTTTGGATTTTCAAAGAAGAGTTATTAGTTCAAGATTGGATTCAATACAATGAAAAGATTAATGTGTAAAGAAGGTAAATTCTTTTACAGTATTCAATTTGAGTACAATGCTAGTACTCACAGTCAAATAGTAGGAAATAGGCTAAAGGCCTCAATAAAGAAATTCAATTGACAGTAAATAGGCCAAAGGCCCCATTGAAAGGATTCAAATATCAGTAAGTAGGCCAAAGGCCTTATTGAAAAAGATTCAAATACTTGGTTTCGTTAAAGAAATATAAAGGTTTCAAAGTACTCACCTTGACTTCCTTAGTTCTTAATGTAATCTTTTAGTACAATCGATAATGATGCTCCCCAATCTCTGGAACATTTATCTCCTTTGGGTTCTATGTTGAACCACACCCTTAACATCATATAATCACCTTATCAATTTGACTATTTCAATTCCAACTCTAATACTATTATCCAGTATCGATGCAAATCAGTATCTTCAATAGTACATACATATGCACATATCATAATCCGTCATATTCATTATTTTCCTTATAGCAATTTAATACTCTTTTACATTACATTCATGTTAAATAATCATATTTAATTCAGTATTCATTATTCTCATTAATCATTTACTCAGTGTTTCCATATACAGTTGTTAACTGTAGAATATTACATTCTTCTTTATTGTCTAGTTATAATACTAGACCTTGTCATCTTGTTTCTGTCATTTCTTAAGATTTACTTATCCAAATGAGTTGATTATTTTTATATTTAAAACTAGACATACACATTTATAATATATCCAAAATTGAACTTAAAATTCAATTCATAGAAAACTTGGTAACCATTTCATTCCAATTATGTTTCTGTTACAAGGCAGACTGACCTTGTTACACTGTTTTGAGTATAAATCAAGATTTCTATTTTCAATTGCAATTTAATTTTACTAGGAGATACTAGAGACATTAAGGAACATTTATTATGTTTTAAGTTTAACCCAGTACCATCTTTAGGGTCCTCAAATCATAGGTTCTAATTCATCTTACAAGTTAGATCCAAATACAGAGTCTGTTATAGAGCAAGCTCTATTTCTCACACTAAACTTAATATTTTGTTAATCTATTTTGTGGATTTATTCTACACATGTCAATTATCATTTCATTAGTTTTCAATTTCTTCTATTTCTATCTCTATCATTCTCAATTCATGAGAAATATTTTGAAGTCTATCAATGGTGCTAGTTTACAAAGGTTTCCATACCTTATCATATTCTCTAGGTCATATCTCTCAATACACATATCTAATTTACATTTACTTTTTTAAAGAGGTTATAAAAATATCAATTATCATTTTTAATGTTTTATACTTTCCTTAATTCAGTTTCTAAATTCATCTTTTGGGCTATTCCATTTCGAACTGCCCATTTAACCTCTAAACAGAACAAGTTTCAGTTCTAGTAGAATTTCTCTTTGTAAATAGTGAATCTTTAAAATTTCTTTTACATATGAACATTTAAGACATATAGCTACAACTCTTATGTTTTGACTATGCTCAAAATATGATCATAATACCCTCTATAAGCTCAAACAATTCAGTTTACTCAGAACCTCCCCAAATCCAGGTCAGTTCACTTTCAAGTGATATATCTCATTATCCTTCAATAATTTCACAAAACCCTTTTATAAGACTTTAATTAAGACAAAGCACTACAACTTTCATGTTTTATCCTCTCTCATATTCGGTCTCTAACATCACATTATGTTTTTCCCAAGTTTCTATTCAATTCAAAACCTAGGTTTTTCAAATCAAGCAACCAACACACTCCTAATCATACTAGGAATGAAATTCAAGCTTGGTTGTCAGAATTACCTTAAAATTATTGAATTCCTTAATGAATCTTCATGGACGGCTAGATGGGGTATGAGAGAAGAGTTTGTGTCTTCCAATTTTTTTAGTTGGAAGATGAGAATGAGATAAGAATAAGAGAAAATTAACTTTTGTATCATAATTATCATGAATGGATGGTGGAGATGTTCCAACTTTGATCCAATGGCTAACATTTTTTTAGGCAAATTTGATTTTTACAATATTCATTTTCTTATAGATAAATATGCACATATTTCTAATGATGGAAATTTTCATGAAGTTTCCTAATTCATATAGGAATTTTGACTAATTATAATTGTGGGGTCCATTTCCATTCAATTAATTTGACCAATACTTTCCATGAAATTTCAAGTAGAATTTTCCATTCTCTACACTTAATGGGCCGGCCATATGAGTATATGGTTGGGCCTTCCACTTGCTTCACATGTTCATTTCATTTACCCGTCATCCCGACGGATCTCGCGAAATGACCGTTTTACCCTCATTTTTCATTGTACCTTGTTGTAACTGATGTCAATGCAGTTCACTAAATTTATTTTATTGATCATTCTCATAAAATCTTTATGAGTTCACATGCTCCATAATATCATAGAAGTTGAATTAATTTGACGCAAAAATTTTATTTGCATTTCACCAGGTCTCATTTGAGTTTCTTTTGATCACATTATCTCTATAATCATTCGATTTGGCTTTCAATGGCATTACTGTTCATATTAAGAACTGACGAAGTCCAGGATATTACAATGTGTATAAATAAATATCTAAAAATTTTATTTTTTAGATGTATAAATATAAGGAAATTAATATTAATTCAATGAAATGATTTATAATTAAATAAAATTTATTGAATGTGTACTTTGTTGTTGTTGAAAATTATTCATCTTTAATTTGATTATTATTGGGAATGTATAGCATATTTGAGTTATTAATTGTTGATGTTAAATGAATATTATTTAATAATTAGTTGAATATAATTGGGAATTAATGTATAGGATAAGCATGGGATTGTTATTTATAAATATTATTAAATTGTTGGTCCTTATAGAAAATTTCTTGTTATATATATATATATATATATATATATTAAGGAGTTGAGTGTGAAATTAAGATGAAACTCTGCCAGATTTTCGAGGCATAACTAGGTTAATTCATCTAATTAATGTCCTCATACCGTATAAATGTAGATAATTATACTTCATCATGGCCTCGAATCGCATATGGATGTATTCGAGGATGATGAACGGTTTCCTCACTCCTGAATTTATTATTGGTTTAGAAGAATTTATGAATTTCGCGTGTGCACAAACTGCATGAAAGGACGAAAATAAGATAAAGTGTCCGTGTACATTGAAAAAATGTCGTAATACTGCATTTCGAGAGCCTGAATTGGTAAAGTTCCACTTGATTAAGCATGGGTTCATACCGAATTACTTTGTATGGACACTGCATGGTGAAACATAACCCTTCATGAATGTTGGTTCTGTTGATGATGATGTCCCGGATGAACAACCAATGTTCGACAATGAAGAAGAGACATTTGTTAATCTTTACGAGCAAATGGTAATGGATACTGCTGGTCCCAACTTTACTCAAATAGAAGAGGAACAAGATTCCAATCCACAAGCTCAACAATTTTTTGACATTTTAGGTGTTACAAACAAACCACTGTGGAACGGGTGTTAAAATCACTCGCAACTTTCATTAGTTGCAAGATTGATGAATGTTAAATCCGAGCACCATTTGTCAGAAATAGCATTTGATGACATTGCACAAATTTGTAAGGAGATTGTGCTGGAAGACAATAATGTCATAGATAATTTCTACAGAACAAAAAAATTGATTCGCGGATTGGGCCTACCAATACAAAGGATTGATCCACTGGTGCTTCAATGGTTGTATGTTGTACTGGGGTGAAGACATTGATATGAGAAAATGTAAGTTTTATGGCCATCCACGGTACAAGAGATCAAATCGAGGAGTCTACTTCAAGGAGTAAAGCTGTTCCATATAAATACATGGTTTACTTCTCTTTAACCCCGAGACTACTAAGGTTGTACAATTCGACTGCCATAATTGTGGAGATGAGATGGCACGCAAAGCATGAGGTGGAAGATGATGTAATGTGTCACCCATCATATTCAATTGCATGGCATCACTTTAATGACGTATACCCAGATTTTGTAGCTGAGACAAGAAATGTTAGACTTGGTTTGTGTACTGATGGTTTCTAGCCTTTTAGTCAATCAAGGCAATAGTACTCATTTTGGCCGGTGATCCTAACAGTGTATAATCTTCCTCCTCGGATGTGCATGAGATCAAATGCCATGTTCCTCACAGTTTTGGTGTCAGGCCTTAAAAATCCAAAGGAAAAGATTGATGTTTTCCTATAGCTATTGATATCTGAGTTGAAGTATTTGTAGTATATTGGTATTAAGGCGTACGACATCTTTATGAAACAGAACTTCATGTTGCATGCGGCTCTCATGTGGACAATTAGTGATTTCCTAACTTTCTCTATGTTGTTGGGTTGGAGTACAGCGTAACGGTTGGCTTGTCCATACTGTATGGAAGACTCGGATGCTTTTACACTTTCAAAAAGTGGAAAACAGTCATGGTTTGACAATCACCATAAGTTCTTACCACAAGAACACCCTTTTAGGAGGAATCAGATTTCATTCCGAAAGAATAAGGTTGTGAATGAAATGGCACCATCGGTTACGTCCGGTATTGAAATTTGGGATCATATCAATGAATTGAAGTTAATCAAGGTAATAGAAGTGGGATATATAGAACATAACACTTGGATTGCTAAAACTCAAGGGTGGAAGAAGAATAGTGTAATATCCTAGATTTCATCAATTCCCAAGTATTAACAGTAGTGCTATTGAAAGTCAAATCGAATGATTATAAAGATAATGAGATCAAAAGGAACTCAAATGAGACCCGGTGAAATGCAAATAAAATTTTTGCGTTAACTAATTCAACTTCTATGATATTATGATGCAAGTGAACTCATAAACATGTTATGAGAATGATCAATAAAATAAAATTAGTGAATTGCATCAATATTAGTTACGACAAGATACAGTGAAAAGGAGGGTAAAACGGTCATTTCACAAAATCCGTTGGGATGATGGGTGAATAAATGCACATATGAAGCAATTGGAAGACCCACCCATAGATTAGTGGCCGGCCCATTAAGTGAATGGAATAGCAAAATTAGTTTGATCTAGTTAAATGAAGAAGATGGAAGATAGAATGGAGGTGGATCCCACCAATTTTCAAAAGTCAACAATTTTAACTAATTAGTGTTTTCTTTAAATTGAAAAACTAATTAGTTATCATCAAGTTAAGGATAATTATTCATATGATTATTATTATTGAAAATTCAATAATATAAGTTAATAATTATAACCATTGGATCAAGATGAGTGCATCCTCACCATTCATTAGAGATGACTAAACTTTAAAAGATAAGATTTACTTCTTCCTTTCTCATTCTTATCTTCCAACTAAAAATTGAAGATCACCATTTTCTTCCACCAAGACCAACCTGCCATCCATGAATATTCATCAATGAATTCAAGAATTTTAAGGTAATTCCTACAACCAAGCTTGAATTTAATTCCTAGTATGATTAGGAGTGTATTGGTTGTTTGATTCGGAAAACCTAAGTTTTGAATTGAGCAGAAACTTGAAACACCCATAATGTCAGTTTGGAGGCCGAATTTGGGGAAGTATAAAATATGAAAGTTATATTTTTTTTACCTTAATTAGATCTCCATAAAAGGGTTTTATGAGATTCTTGATGATTAATGAGATGTGTCACTTGAAGTTAGACTAACCAGGATTTGGGGAGGGTTATGCGTAACCCGGATTATTTGAGCTTATAAGAGGTCTTATGATAAGAATTTGAACATAGTCAAAACATAAGAGTTGTATCTAATGTATTGAGAGTTCACTTGTAAAATTAATTTTAAATATTTACTGTGTACAAAGAGAAATCCTACTGGAACTGAAACTGGTCCTGTATAGAGGTTGATTGGGTAGTCTGAAATGAAGTAGCCTAAAAGATGAATTTAGAAACTAAATTAAGGAAAGTATAAAACATGAAAAATTATAATTGATATGTTTATAACCTCTTTGTTAAAGGAAATATAAATTAGATATGTGTATTGAGAGATATGACCTTGAGAATGTGATAAGGTATGGAAACCCTTGTAAACTAGCACCATTGCTAGACTTAAGAATATATCTCATGAATTGAGCATAAAAGATACAGAATCAGAAGAATCTTAAAACTAGTGAAATGATAATTGATATGTTTAGAATAAATCCACAAAAATTTCTTAATAGAATATTACGTGTAGTATGAGAGATAGAGCTTGATCTATAGCTGACTCTGTATTTGGATTCAACTGGTAAGCTGAATTAGAACCTCTGATTTGAGGACCTTAAAGATGGAACTAGGTTAAACTTAAAACATAATAAATGTTCCTTAATGTCTCTAGTATCATTGAAAAAAA
>CATKHJ010075090.1:0-28110 GCA_949750685.1 Vernicia montana | reverse complement strand
TTATTATGTATATGAATAATTATATGTATAAGTTTAATTTTATGTATTTTGTTGTTAATTTTATGTATTTTATTTTTTAATTTGTATAATGTTGTATATATAGAATATTTATGTAATTTTAATGTACATGTAATTTATTTTTTATGTAATTTTTTATATTTTTTTTTACAGTTCCTTTTAATTTTTTTTTTTTTTGTTCGTTGAATTTCTGCGCTACAATAGGTAGGTATATTAATTTTTATTATGAAAATTTTGTGGAATAATTATATGTATAATTTGTAAATTTATTTATTTTATTTTGCATGTATTTTAAAATATTTATGTTGCTGTACTTTTAGTATTTTTTTTTTATTTTTCGTAATAGAATTTATTTTTTATTTATTTTATTAAAATCGACAATTGTAAGTAAGTTAGTTAATAAGAATCAATGTAAAATGATAATAGAATAAAAATAAAATTAAAATGGAAAAAGTAAGTATACCATAAAATTACCAAAAATTAATAATAAAATTTATAAAATAAAAATAATTTAATGTTAATAATAGAATAAAAATAAAACATATTAAAAAATAACCTTAATCACTAAGTTAATTAATATCCTATATTTAAAAAAAAAAAAGAATAATAATGCAAAAAATTATTGCTTAGTGATAATAGAATAAATTTAAAAATAAAAAACTTTAAAAATAAGAAAATAATGCAAAGAATAAAAATAATTGCCGTCGGTACAAAATAAACTATCGATGAAAATTTATTTATTTCATTTATTTTTTAATTAATTACCGACAGAAAATACCGTCGGTATATTTTACCAACATTATTACCGACGCTATATTCGTCGGTATATTAGCAATAGAATATATTTTCCGTCGGTAATTTATTACCGACCATGTTTTTTACGACAAATTATTTCCGTCGGTAAAAATAATTACCGACGGAAAAATTCATATTACCGATGGAATATTTCATCGGTAATTAGTGTTTTTTCGGTAGTGATATTTGCTTTGCTGTCGGGATGGTAAGCAAATATCAATCCAACCCAGGCCCAACACATTGGCAAGCAGTTAAAAAGATATTGAGATATCTAAAGGGTACTGCTGATTATTCATTGTGTTATCAAGGTGGGGATATGAAATTGAAAGGCTATACAGATGCTAATTGGGCAGGAGATGTGGATGAGAGAAAATCCACTTCTGGATTTGTTTTCTTGCTTAACAATGGTGTTATATCTTAGAGTAGCAAGAAACAATCCTGTATAGCATTATCCACAATGGAGGCTGAATTTGTGGCATTTTCAGCTGCAGTACAAGAGACGGTATGGTTAAAGAGATTTTTGGAATATTTAGGCATAGGTACTGCAAGTGAATCAATTTTTATAAACTGTGATAGTCAAGCAGCCATAGCATACAAAAGACCCAAAATTCCATTGCAAAACCAAATATATAGACACAAAATACAATTTTGTGAGAGACATGGTTACACATAGAAAGGTAGACATGAAATACATTTCTACGCATGAGATGGTTGCAGATCCCTTCACAAAACCTATTCCTAGAGATGTATTCATTGGACATACAAGGTCTCAAGAATTGCGTAGATGTTAATGTATTTACATTATTTGTTATTTTTTCCAAAACGATGTTCACTTTATTATTGATACTAAAAACATGATGTTTGTTTTTGCTTACATGAGTTTAAATGATTGGTACATTTACTATTATTGAAATGTAAAAAGCATGTCGAACAGAAAGAATATTAACCCTCTCACATGGGTAATCGCCTTTATTTGTTTATGTGATGAATAAAGATGAGACTGATTTTATGCAAATTATCTAGGTGATAATTGAGAGAGCTCGTACTTAAAACAAGATAGTCGTCTCATTTGGAAATGAGATTTCTATATCATTATGGTGATATTGAAATGGCAAGTCATGCATGTACCTATCTAGATCGCTAGATGCGAGTTCTAAAGTAAACTGAGTAGATAAGTGAACTCAAGTTAGACATTGAGTATGTCTAAACTATCATCTGTATAGTGTTCATGAATCAAAATGAGTTTTTGTTAGACATGCAGTCCGTGGGAAATGAGAGAACACTATGATATGTGTTTCATACCACATGTGCGAAAATTACGACCATAGGGAGGACAAAAGTTAATGATCTCAACTTTTGGAAATGTGAGACCCTTGGGAGTTATAGTTCTCAAAATTTATTACCTTTTTTGGCTTTTGGCTAGTTCTTAAGATATAATTAAATGTTGGCTATCTTAGGGTGTTGCCAGAAGATCATGAGTGATACAATCCCATGGAACATTCTTAGAAAAGCGAGTTGGTTTATGATTGAGGGAATTAAGCTGAAAAAAAGATTACTCAGTGGTCACTTTCAATTTTTATGTTCACAAGTCGACCAATTATGTTTATGAGTTAACATAATTGTGAATATGAAATTTGTTATGAGATCAAAAGAGAGACAAAGAAATGTGATAAGTAATCTGGGGTGGTGTATGTTTTATCTACTTAAAATATTTTTTTTCGAAACGCTATATATTCCTAACAGGTGTATAACTTAGAGCTCTCATAACGTGCCGGTCGCACGGTCTATTTGCCTTGTATGAAAGGCCTACAAAGTTTGCAACATATGGGATGTGTTTCATCATGTGCGAGTAGGAGATGTTTGAATTAATGGGTTAGGTTCAGGTACGCCCATGACGGGTGTATAGGTTCATGTCCATTAATCATTAATTAATTATTAGTTAATTAATTAAAATATAATATATAGATATTATTTTAGAATTCTAAAATGATTTGTTCAATCATTTTAGAATTCTTTTTGAGTTAAGATAATCTATTTTGATGATAAGAAGATTATAACAATTATTATCTAAAAGATATTATATATATTATAAGTGATATAGCAAAAGGATATCAGTTCTACATAAAAACTGAAAATATAAAATAGACTTTGAGGCTAAGAAAATGTTTTTAGACTTTGAGGTTAAGAAAATGTTCTTAGACTATGAGATAGTGAAATCCTTCTCTATGTGGTGATTACTTCCCTTATTGGTAGCGCAAGTTAATCTGTTCGTCTTCCTGAATTACAAGAGATAAATTTGTTTATTCGTTTATTTTAAATTATGAATCTAACCGAGAGTTTAAAAAAATTAAACCTCCTATTAATTTTGATCTCCAAATAATTTTTTTTCCATCCCTAACTGAGTTATTAGTTCAATAATATTCTTAAGATTATGAAATTAATTACCATAAATTATTAACAGTAGAATGGCACGAAATTATTACATAAATTTTTTAAGATTTATTGTGAGACTCACCAATCTGATGGTATGATGGTATAATAAGTGATTCGTTATATAACATGATTTTTTTTTAGGAATTATATAACATGATTATTGATTTAAAAATCCTTGGAAAAAAAAAAATTATTGATTTAAAAAATCAACTGTGGTCTAGTTATATTCTCGTCATTTTTAAGAGTTTTTGTATGAAAAAAAAAATAAATAAAAAATAAAAGGATCATTTATGTTTTGTTTCAGAATTCAGAGAGGTTATAAAGTTGCAAATTGCATGTTTGGACGGTCTTAAATGTTAAAAATATTCCGCCACAAATATTGGTAGAAAAGCAGAGAATTTAATTCTAAAAATGTTAATAGCTAAAAAGTAATTAAAGATTTGCCGACACAAACAAGAAAATAAAACGCCTTTTATTTTTTTTTTTTAATGCTTTTTGTCTTTCTGATATGGTTGGAGAGAGGTAACACTAAGATTATCTTATTTTTTTTATCCCAACATGATACGATGTTGTCATATTAATATAATTCTTAGTATTATTTAATGTAAAATAAGATGTTGAGATTTTTTAAAAAATTTAAAATCTTGAGACTCAAGTTAAAGTTTAAAAAAAAAAATCAATTGTTTATTTTACGTTAAACAGTAAAAATTATATTATCATAACATATCATATTGAGATGAATATGAAAGAATCATAATTCATTGAGTATATATATTCTTTTTCCATTAAACAGTATTATACCGAGTAATTTTTATTTTTTTATACATTTAATTTTAATTGGAAGTTCAAATCGAAACTTTTCATATTTAAAAACGACTAGTGAATAAAAAACTAATTGATACCAACTTGTATAAGATTTACTTTGAGTGAGAGATATATTAAAAAAAAAAAAAAAAAGAGAAGCCCAAATTCATTTTTTACCCCTAAACTTGACAAGATTATTCACTTTACCCCTCTCAAATTTTCAAATTAATCAATTTAACCATTAAAATTAAAATTGACAAATTGAAACAATAAAATACCCATTTATCTGAGTTGGGGCGCGTGAAAATCACTCATTTTAATATGGCAAATAAACTGTAAATATTTGACTTTTTCTACTGACACGCGAATAATTTTTTTTGACTAAAGTTATTTAATTTCCCACCATTTCAACAAATGGGCTAGGCAATTTCTATACTACCCACCCCTACCTAAATTCACAAAACCAGTGAATTGAGAAAAGCCTAAAGTAATTACACTTGTGTCAATCCAAAATTTAACATGTAAAAAAGCCTAAAAATAATATTAAAAAAAAAAACGCATATACTTAGTGCAAAAAAAAAAAAAAACAAACGCATATACAAAAAATCCAGAAGTCATCGCACTGTAAAAGTTCAAACCATTCAGAAACAAAAATCAAATCAAAAGCAAAAAAAAAAAAAAAAAAAAATCAATTATACTATACCCATAATACCAAACCCTAAGAAATGAGGAATTAAATAAAACCCATATAAAAATTCTTCAATAACTGATGACAATGCATTTGCTGCAACTCTTGCTAAAGCATAATAGCAAAATCTGCTCTTCATATGGCTTGACTTAAGTTCTTAACCGCTCAGCTATAAATTAAACTCAATAAAAAATAGAGCATTTTGCAATTGTAAATAAGTCTCCTATTTTTCCTATGTCTGAGCCTCATCATTTCAACTACTATGGCTTTTACCCACAAATTGACTATTTTCAGTTATTGAAGGAAGCAAGAAAACTCAAGAAAGAAACAACAAGGTCTATAGACTCTTTGCATTTTAAATTTCAGAAACCCATTTCAAAAAACGACTCAAATAAAAAGACCCATAAGGGGAAAAAGAAGCAATGGTGGAAAAAGATCGTTTTATTCTTCAAATGGAAGTGGATCCATAGCCACCATGAAATGGATCTTGGTAATGATCATGAAGGTGTATGCACAGAGCCAGAGCTTGATCTTTCAAAGTATCAATATCAGGTCCTATGGACATAACTAAAAGCACAAGTAGGCCAAGTACTCCTTACATCTAAATTTCTTTATCCTTTTGTTGATCTAGAATGTTTCATGTTTTTAAAGAAAAAGAAAAAAAAAATAGAGGAAAAAGAGATAAGGAGAAAATGGGTTAGGTTTGGGCTTGGTGGAGAAGCGAGAAGAAGTAGAAGAAGAAAGAGAATAATAATATTTAATTTAATAATAAAATAATAATTTTTAATCAAATTAAATAAGTCTTTCTTCAGAGGCTTCAAGCGCTTTTTTCTGCGTGAAATCACGCTCCATACTGATTGGATAAATAAGTATTCAATTGATATGATATTGCAATTTCATGTATTCATTAGGTCAAATTGAAAGTAGAGGAGGTAAAATAAATAATCGTGTCAAGTTTAGAGTCCAAAATATGTATTTAGCCAAAAAGGAAATATTTTATCTAGTTAATTTTAAAATTCAGTATTTTGTAGATGAATTTTAACTTAATGATATTGATTTCATTTCGAAGATTGTAAGATTATGAATTTAAACTCTAATTATAATTAAAGTTTAAAAATTAAATTAATAGCACAATATCGAGTAAATAATTCAGAAAATCACTAAACTTTCGTATTTTTTTAATGTGATCACTAAATAATTTTTTTTGCTGAAAATATCTAAACTTTTAAATTTTTTGCAGTTGGTGGTCACTAATCGAAATCCTAACCTGAAAGGTTGACTTGGACTACCACGTAAACGTTCTTAGCTAATTCAATTAGACACATTAACATGCCACGTTAGAATGAGCTTCATTTTTTTTTTTTTTTACTTTTGTTAAAAAATTAAAAAAAATATATTTTCTTAATACCCATATTACTCTCATCTCATCTTCAGTCTTTTTCTCAAATCCAAAATCTTTAGTCTCCTTTACCGTCCATTTCGGCTCCTTCGATAAATCTTCACTCTTCACCACCATCAAACTCTCCATTCTCCACCCAATTCCACCACTCACCACAACCATTAAACTACACAAAACCCACCCACAAATTTTTCTATATTCCATCAAACTACAATTCAATAGATTTGACTGCGTTGCAATTCAACAAATAAAAAAGAATTATCCATTTATGCAATCTCCATTATAGATTAATATACATATATACGATATAAAGAATAGAACCTTGAACTTCAAACGAAGGTAGCAAGAGATGGCGACTGTAACGGTAAGTCATATATGGTGATAACCCATGGCCAAAACAGGAATCAATGATGGAAATTGAAAGAGAATAACCGTTAGAGGAAACAATGTCGTTTTGGATATTCAAGTGACGGAGCTTAGCTTCGAGAGCCGCAATTAGATTGTTTATGTCTATCTTCACATCCTTTAGGGTTTGAATTTTCCTAAGGATTCGAGCATCGTCACTTCCTTTTGACTCCATTTTTAATTTGATTGCTTTCGATTTGTTTTTGCAGAGAAAGATTGAAGCTTGATGAAAATAGTAACTATAATAGAGAAGAACAAAGAAACCCTAATTGAAATGGTTTTGTTGATAGTTGTTCAGTTATATGTACTTTGCTACTTGCCAGACCCTAATTGGAAGCTCGTGAGCTTAGGCTCGATTTCGGCAATTCCAACGAGCTCCATGCAAACCTAGACGCACTCTTCTTTAGCTAACTCTATCGATGTTGTTGCCTTGCCACCACTAGATCTCGCCATCATACGTACTGCTTTGGTCTCCTTCATTGGCCACAGTGAGAAGCTTAGCATACTTGAAATCGTAGGAGGCAAACAACGAAGAGGCAGCGCCAATCTGGGACTTGCAACGGTGGTCTCTGACACTTGCATTAATCTACGACTAGTTAGGTCATAGTTTATTTGATAAAATTTTATGGATTTTATTTATAAAATTATATTTGCATTTTCTCTTTTGAACTTGTTAGACTGATTTGGTTTTTTGCATTTTGAATTTTGATAAAGTTGAGGTTTTTCAACTATTTGAAATGAAATGGTTTGGGTTTAATTATTTGAAATGGTTGTTTTGGTTTGGTTTATGAGACTTGAATTTTTTTATTTTATTTTATTTTATGTCTTGCATTTTCTTAGTAGCCAAACACTGTTTCTTTGTTTTTGGAGAGTCCATTGACTTTATCCATTTGAGAATTAGGAGGCAAAGAAGACATAAGAAAAGTGTACTGGAGAGAAATTTAAGTTTTTTAATGGAGTAGATAAAAAATTGATTTGAGTTTTGAGAGAAATGTTAGACAAAAGTCAGGAATAAGAGTAATTTGGGTATAACATTTTATTTTATTTTAATTTTTTTAATAACATTTAAAAAAAAGAACCTATTCGAACGTGGCATACTGACGTGTATAATTGAGTGTTAACTGAAAATGTTTACATGGCAGTTTACGTCAAAAAATTTCAAGTTAGGATTATAACTAGTGATCATCAAGTATAAAAAATTTAAAAATTTATGTAATTTTTAATAATTACATTAAAAAAAATCACAAAATTTTAGTATTTTATGAATCCTTTACCCCATCTAACTTGATAGCTTCTACTAAAAATTTCAAACATTAATCATTACATGTTTATGTTTTGTTTTTTTTTCGTTTTTTTTTTCCCAAAGAATCATTACATGTTGGGATTTCCATCAGGAGGCCTTTGTCATAAGTTATAACGTTATCTTTCTTAAAAATTGTTTTCCTCACTTTATTTTTTCCTTACTTTGTGGATAAATTTTTGATTTTTTAACCCATAACATTATTTCACTTATAAAATTATTTTAAGTTTGATTAAAGTTATTTTTAAAATTAAAAACAATTTTATCTGATTTATAAATATAATCATTATAACATTTTTATCAATTTATATTATTTAAGAAAAAAAATCACAATATCCATTTTATAATAATTGAAAAGTGAGTCATTTGCGTAAAGGATGGCTTCTACACTCATTGAATTTTGAAAAAAAAAAAAGGTTGAAATAAGAATCGTGTGGCATATTAGAAAATAAAAACCACTCAAAATCAGTTTATAGTAATACCATTCATAAACAGAACCATAAGTGACAATGACGTACTTGCTGTATTTTTGCAGACTTATTAAGACATTTGCTCAAATTACCATTTCAAAATTATTAAAAAAAGCTTTATTAATATACTTAACTCAACTGTAATCTCAAAAGTTAAAACTAATTAAAATTAATTACATGAATTCTTCGTTTTAGTTACAATACCTATAGATTATATAGGATTAGACCTATCTTTTCCTTTATTTTTTTTTTTTATCACAATATACTCGATATTCTTAATTAAAATCTTTTTACGTTTTTTTTTTTATTTTCTTAATCTCCTTTCTATAAATTTGTCCTGCGCATGTTAATATATATAATTAAAATTAAGAAATGAAAAAATGTGTATAAAAATTAATTAATGTTATTAATTAATTAATAATAATAAAATAACAAAGGCAAATGCAGATGGTTTCCAGTCTCAGACTCTCAGCTCAGGCATTGATTTGAGCAGGGAGTACTTGGTCAGACTTACGTCATTTTAAAGTCAAAAAAAAAAAAAAAAAAAAAAAAACAGCTGTGACTGTAAGGCTCTAATTCTGCAAATTGTAGCAAGCAAGACCCAAGTAACACTAGCAGAATTATTATTATTATTATTATTATTAATATTTATATATTTTTTGTTTAGAATATTATTATTATTATTAATTTGGTTGTTCAATATCTCGAAAAACAGGATTACATAAGAGAGAGAGAGAGAGAGAGAGAGAGAGATAACAGAGACAAAACGGTGAGTGTTAGAGCAGAAGAGGAACAAAAGGAAAGTTGAAAATGGCTTTTCACCGACCCTCCCTAAAATCCTAAAAGCCAATGCTGTGTTTTCTTTCTTCTTCTGCAAAAACTGTCTCTCTTTGCCAATCAAATTCCCTTTTTAGACCCTAAAAAACAAACCCCAAATCTCTTTTTCTTCTTTCTGTCTGTAAACCCCTAAAAACCAGACCGACAGAAGAAAGAAAGAAGGATATTCAATGTGTTTCTTGGGCTTGGCTGGGCTACACTGTTCTGCAATGGCTGTTGATGTTGAGGGTATGTTTTTCTCTCCCGTTTTGTGGAATGACCGACCTGCCCTTGTTCACCGTGAGGTACTCTCTCACCATGCCTTTGTAAATCGAAGGTCATTTTGGTGTATTCACGGATAAGAGAAGCGACCCAGTACAATGTAGGTGGTTAAAAGGCAGACAGGATGGAGCCAGGCAAAATATATACATAGTTTCACTCTCAAAAAAAGAAAAAAAAAAAAAAAAAAAAACTCACACCCCTCTTTTACTGTTCTTGTTGTTGTCTTTGTTTTATTTTATTTTATTTTTTGTTATTTTTTTTCTTTATTTTTAAAGGAGGAAGAGGAGGAAGAAGAGGCTGAGGAGGAGCATAGCATATGAGTCGTCATCAATGAATGGTTATTTGTTATTGCACATTGAAATGTCGAGGATACAGTTTATGAAGCATTTCGATTATGGATTTTTCACATGTATGTATGCCAAAATGTTTGTACCCATTTTCAGAGTATACTTAAATGGCCATTATTAGTGATGATGTATGCTTTTCCCAATTTTCCATACATTTTCAGTTGTTTCTACAGATATAATAATATAGTTTTTCTACTTGTCTTTGCCTTTTTATTTTATTTTATTTTATTTTTTCTGGCTTGTGTGATATCGTTTTGAATATTTGAGCATCCAGATGGAGAATCATTGATATGTAGGTGATTTTTATTTATTCCTTGTCCTTTCCAAGGGGGGGTGGTGTTTGAGAGATTGAAGCAACCTGAGAGTATAACTATTTACATTTGCATTTTTATGGCATTTGAAATTAGTTTGTCTGGGTTCTTGAGTTCTCGTGTTGATTGCACTGGTGATTATGGAATACATGATGAGAAGGGAAACCATTTAGTTTTTTTATGTGGTCCCTTCCTTAAATTTTTTTTAATTTTGGTCATTTTCGACCTTGTTTTACCCTTGATGATTGTTTGAAATGTCTGCCAGCAATATATGTTTCCTTTGGGTTTTATTTTTAGTTTTAGGGGGTCATAATTAGTGGACCAATTCTTACATGATATGTCATTTCTGTTGTGAATTCAAAAATGGTGGTTTACATTGATGCATCTTGTGGAATTTTTAATTTGAGTCTCCTTCACTGTCTCAATTTTTTCTCTTTTGGTCTATAAGTTGAATAAATTTTGATCCTTTAGGAATCTGATTGAAACCTTTACAAACGCAACTACAGAGAACAGCTTCTTCATGTTGTCATTAACTGAACATGCTTTCTTTTGTCTGGTTTTAGTTTTTATATATCCATAGAAGAGGATCTAGCAGGATACAAACTCATGATAAGAATAGACAGTGTATAGTTGGAAGATCCTTCTTATGGATCCACATGTCAGTTGCATCACGCTGAAATGATGGTCTGATTGACCAATGAAATTTCCTAAGTGATCAAGGATCAGTTATTCCCAAATAAAATGATTACATTGCAGTTTGTGTTTTGTGCTTGTTGCGGATTGGTTACTGGAGTAACTGGAATATTGGAAGTACTATAATTCTATTATTGTTCAGAAGCTTGTCTATGTTGAATTATGTTGGAAGTCTTACAAACTTCTAGGCTTTATATAAATATATACATGCGCTAAGAATGCTTTAAAATTGAACTATATTCCTTGTTGCCATTCACATGGACCAAAAGGCTTAGAAAAGTTCTGCTTGTGGTTGTGGCTTTTGTGGGTAGAGGCCATTTCTGTTATTGTCATGATGCCCTGGCATGCCATATTCATTTTGTTTCTTTTGCATTCTACTTGTAATCTGCTTTTCTTTCGTTTACAGTTGATTTAACTTTTAATTTAATTTGTTTGCTATGTTGCATGTTGAGATAAAACTTCAAATAGATGGACTATATTTCCACATTGTGCTTCAGCTTTTCTTGTTGTGTGTATCTTTTGCCAAATCTTACAAGATGGCTACTGTGGAGAGAAGGATGGTTGCATTTAACTTATATTTTAGTTATTACATGACATATTCTCTGCCAGGAAAGTGTACACAAATTCTGATTCCATAATAAGATCATATCTTCAAACCCCAGACATATGAGAGAGCATTAATTATAATGTCGTGCCTTTACTTGAAGGTTTATGCCTTTGGACTGGATGGTGTTTAGAATTTTCATAGGTGTAATATAACAAGTCATTTCTCGTTACTTTTCCTGGTTGTACCTGTTCCTTGTGCCCTTAATTACCCATTGAAATATTATGATTTGCTAAATAATCTCCCCAAGCAAGCAGTGGCTACAATTGATACCTGTTCCTTGCTTGGTGCGAACTGTGCAGTGGGCATAGTTGTGTACATAATTTTATTTTACTTTTTCATCGCCAATTTGCCATGTTCTTTAGTCTTATTGACTTTTGTCCGCCTAGTACCTATAGTTGATTTTACTGAGTGAAGTTTCCTATTCGATACATTTATAGAGAGAATTCAGATCGCACAACGGCTGCATTTGGTTTGTTGTGGAAATGAAAATGGAATGCAATTCCTAGAATATGATTATTATGTTTTCTTATTTGGTAGTAGAAGGATTCATTTTTTTTTTTTTTAAGTTTATTGTATCTGAATAACTTGAATTTATGTTTTCTAATATTACCATTAAGTTACATCTAATTTTATGAAAAAATGAACTTGAAATAGGAAACATCTATGTCCAATTGCATTTCATTGACAAATCAAACGGAATGTATTATTAGATCTCAATTATGTTTAGTTACCTCTAGTTTATCATTCAGTTTAAGTGATAAGTTTATTTTTGCAGGATGAGTGTATGATGCTGTTTTACTATTGGGATGCTGCTCTTTTTTTGCTATGACATGTAGGCTCCACTATGAATATCTGCCCTTAAAACATTTACTTGATGTTGTGCATATTTTTGCAAGGAATCATTGATTGAGCTCTGTGGTACAGATGATGGGTGTAGAACCTGCTGATTTTGGTCTGACATCTTGTCGGAAACATGATTTCTGTTTGTATCATATCCATCAAACTATTATTTTCATATCTTGGTTTATCAAGATGTGGTTCTTTTCACATTTAAGTACACAAGTATTATTTTTGAGAGAATTTTATCAGATTTTATATGTATACCTATTTGATATGGTCATGGTGTTTCTAAATAGGATAACATTTTCTTACACAATGCTGCACGGTTGGAAAGCAACCTCTTTGTGTAGGACATACATGTCCTCCAAAGAAGGCGGCAGAAATTCAACACAAGATGTGGACTGTTTGTATCTGTTCGTTATTTTGAGTGGTTGTCTCTGTTGTAGTGGCAGTATGATCTTGGTTCTAGGGTATCCGGGTGCCAGGATCCAAGGACATTCAGAGATGGGTAGAGAAGGCCAACCTCATTTCTATGGGTTGCAGTTGGAAAGTTTAAATGGTTAGGCAAGTTATTTAATGCTTACTCAATAGAAGCAAGTGTAGACAGTTGAGTTCTTGGTTATTACGATTTGCTTTTTTTGTTAAATCATTCACTGATATTCTAAGCTAATGGGTTGATTCTTTGAGCTTTGGGCCCCCAAGTCTAAGGTTATTACCTGATATGCACCAGTTTGATAAACAACCTGTTGCTTACCCGAGAATCTACCATTTGCGTATGGGAAGTGAACTGTGAATCAGATTACTAGGTGCATATTATAACTCTTGAAAACTTCCCATAAAACTACATATACCATAGAACTGTGCTATGCCATGATTTAACACCCCCCCCCCCCCAAAAAAAAAAAAAAAAAAAAGAAAAGATTTCTCAGCAATTTTTTTTTATTAATTTTGACATCATGATGCATGCAGAAAAATTCTTGAGAGAGAATGAAGACTTGTGAAGGGAAGAAGTCATTTGACTTGTATGGTCCATAATTTGATATCATACGCTTGTCTAAGAATACTCTTGACTGCATAGATAATAAATAATTAGAATGTTAACATTTGTTCTTAGATAATCTCAATTGAAATGAAAAGTTAATCAAAAACTACATCGTGATAGGTAAACAACACCAAATATGCATTTTTATCTCATAATAACAAATCCAACCATCCAATTATACACTACTATAATTAGAGTATTACACAATGCTTTTTTAACCATAGAAAGTAATTTTTTTTCCTTCCAAATTCCAATGTTTTTAAAGAAAAAAAGAAGAAAGAAAATAATTTCTAATGCTAAGACGAGGAAATTTTTTTTTTATTTTTTTTAATATTAATTTTATTGGTGAAATTTGAATTATGACATTCACTCATAACGAAAAAAATTCTATTAAAATTTTATGTTATAATATTTTAAATAATAAAAATTTATATTATATTTTTAATTCTCAAATCCTAATCAAAATGGTTAATTATGAGAAAAAAGGTTCGAATATGATTAATCAGTATTTCCACATCAGCAATTCAACAAGGTGGTTGTGCATCTCATTGTTGGGCCGAATGTCATATATCAAATGGGCCCATTGATTGAAACGTGAGATCTACTCTTCAACTGATAGCCCAACTGGCATACCAACTTTTTTACCCGTTCACCTTTCCAATTGTGCGATCTGAAATGACGATATTATCCTTCACAAGATTACAATTAATACATGGTACTACTGTAATTTCTTCAAACTCGAAGCTCATTTCTCTAACAAAATCAAAAATCAAAATTAAGCGGGCAATTAACCATGTTGAACGGTTAGTTCGGCCAACCTGGATTAGCTAATAATTCGCTGACGCTTATTTTTTTTAACCACGGTTAATTAACTCATCCATGGTTACAGAAAACATTCACTTCTCTTTACCCCATATCTTCTCCTATATAAAGGCCGAAACCGGAGGCCAAAAAATCTCACCACCAGAAGGCGTCTTGATAAACGCCGATCTTAGCATTCTAGTTTTGAATTTGAATTCTCTGTTTCCAAATCTTTCTGTTGTTTTTTGAATCACAGAAAAAAAAAATGAGAGAGTGCATTTCGATTCACATTGGTCAGGCCGGTATTCAGGTCGGAAATGCTTGCTGGGAACTTTACTGCCTCGAGCATGGCATTCAGGTAACCTCCATGTCCATTATGTTCTGTGGATTGAGTAATATTTGTTTAGATCTATGGTTTTGGAATTTGATATCGTTCTTCGTAGAGAAATTTATATCAGATTTGATATTCGTCTTTGTTAACGTTAATTTTATGCGGATCCATTTCTTTTAATCTGAAAGATGATTGCGAATTGTTGAAATTTATTATGTGATGTTAAATTGCTAAAACTCCCTATTTCAGCCTGATGGCCAGATGCCAAGTGACAAGACTGTTGGTGGAGGAGACGATGCTTTCAACACCTTTTTCAGTGAAACTGGTGCAGGGAAGCACGTCCCTCGTGCTGTGTTTGTTGATCTTGAGCCCACTGTTATTGATGAAGTAAGGACTGGAGCTTATCGCCAGCTCTTCCACCCTGAACAACTCATCAGTGGAAAGGAAGATGCTGCCAATAACTTTGCCCGTGGCCACTATACTAGTAATTACCAACACCCTTTATTTTTTTTTCTCTGCCTGGATATTTAATTTGAGTATTTGCTTATAATTGTTTTTGTGTTGTATCAGTTGGGAAAGAGATTGTTGATCTCTGCTTGGACCGTATCAGAAAGCTTGCTGACAACTGCACTGGCCTCCAAGGATTTTTGGTGTTCAATGCTGTTGGAGGTGGTACTGGTTCTGGTCTGGGGTCACTTCTATTGGAGCGTCTTTCTGTTGACTATGGCAAAAAATCAAAGCTTGGTTTTACTGTTTATCCCTCGCCTCAGGTTTCCACATCTGTTGTAGAGCCATATAACAGTGTCCTTTCAACTCACTCTCTCCTTGAGCACACAGATGTTGCTGTGCTGCTTGACAACGAAGCCATCTATGACATTTGCAGGCGTTCTCTTGACATTGAGCGTCCAACCTACACCAATCTTAATCGCCTTGTTTCTCAGGTAAAAAGCTTTTTTTGACGTGGGAAGCACATTTTTTGTTATGTTCATTGAATTCTTTTACAACTTTATGCCTACACAAATTGTTGTTATTGATGTCCATTGTAACTTGAATGCCTTAGGTGATCTCATCCCTCACTGCCTCTTTGAGGTTTGATGGAGCTCTTAATGTGGATGTCACTGAGTTCCAGACCAATCTGGTTCCCTATCCCAGGATTCATTTCATGCTTTCCTCTTATGCCCCTGTCATCTCAGCAGAGAAGGCATATCATGAGCAACTCTCAGTGGCTGAGATCACAAATAGTGCCTTTGAGCCTTCATCCATGATGGCCAAGTGTGACCCACGCCATGGCAAGTACATGGCTTGCTGCCTGATGTACCGAGGTGATGTTGTGCCAAAGGATGTGAATGCAGCTGTGGCCACAATCAAGACTAAGCGCACAATCCAGTTTGTTGATTGGTGCCCTACTGGATTCAAGTGTGGCATCAACTACCAGCCACCAACTGTTGTTCCAGGAGGCGACCTTGCCAAGGTGCAGCGGGCTGTCTGCATGATTTCCAACTCCACAAGTGTTGCAGAAGTCTTCTCCCGCATTGACCACAAGTTTGATCTCATGTATGCCAAGCGTGCCTTCGTTCATTGGTATGTTGGTGAAGGCATGGAAGAGGGAGAGTTCTCAGAGGCTCGTGAGGATCTTGCTGCCCTGGAGAAGGATTATGAGGAGGTTGGTGCTGAGTCTGCTGAAGGGGAGGATGGTGATGAAGGAGATGAGTATTGAGGGATGCACTTAGTATTTTTTTTGTGTATTTGATATGGCTCTGTTGTTGTTATGAATGTATGTGTGCTTAGTTCGCAGAAACTTGAAACCTTGTTTTGTTATTTTCCTACATTTTGGTGCCATCTGCTACTTCAAAAAATGACAATAAAAGGGTGAATTGAGGTCTAAATTTTTATCTTTTCCAATTTCCATTTTGTTTAAGAGTTATCTGATGATCAACAGCTAGAAGTAAATCATTTACATCATGTGGATAACAAGCTAATAAAAGATAGATAAAATGTTAGGCCATTTTTATTCGACTAAAGATATATGATACATACTCAAAAGAGAGAAATATACCTTTTTCTATATTTAGGGCTTCTTTTTCCAATTTTTGAAAACAGAATTTGAATCGAAAATATATACAGCAGCTAGACTAACCTTTACTTGTATGAATAATATTTTCTTTAATAAAACTTCCAGCAAAGCATTTTTCAATATGCCATGAATTCTTTGCCATTTCCAATTTACCTAATTTCTTCAGGTTTGGGTGCCGACTGCCGACCATATGTGCTGATATGAGTTCAAATTTAATAACAAGTATGCCAAGGCGAAAACAAGAAGCGCCCAGATGAACTTTACGGTGTCTGCTCATTATGAAAAGTAACAGCAATCAGCAACTCACATGTACTTGTGATCAAACAAAACTTATACTCGAAGTATCTTCCAATGGTCTCAATGCCTTATCCAAATCTTAAATTGTATCCGAAGCTTGCATAATTTACCCATTTCGTCAAACACCTGGTATGCATTTTGTTAATAGAATCAATAACATTAACCAAATTCAATTCTCGGTTTTATAAACAGCAGACGCCCTTTCCCATTTTTAATTGAAATCTAATAATAATCTATCTTTATATCTCGGTTCATATATCAAACAGGATGGAATGGTTAATTATCATGCAAGAACTTTTAAAAACCAAATCTTCTTTATTAATATGTAGAAGATAATCATGATGTAATTACAGGGAAGCATATTTCATCCAAAGGAAATATAATTTTTTTTTTTTACAGTTAAATATTTTAAAAGATGATGCGGCAGACATCACCGTGGCTTTCCCTGCTTCAGCACCGTCCCAGCTTTTCGACAAGGCGCTTTTCTATTTCCATTCTCTTCTTCATCAACAATGCATATTTTGAAACCAATTCTGGATTTCCAGCACTAGCACTAGCTGAAAGCTTGCAGCTGAGAGCTGACTTCTCCAACTTGTATTTGTACAAGCCTGCAATTGGCACAAAACTTTCTTTCTTATTGCAAAGCCAACCATGAGCAGCCCTCAATGCAGCTCCCAGGGAGGCAGAATCTGTCAAGCGAGTAAAATGGCTTCTTTATCAGATAAGTCGTCTAGGACAGTAGAAGAATTTAACAGCAAAACAATTGATTTCGACTCTTTCAAGTCTTTATTTTGCATAGTGGGAAATTAGCTCCAACATAACATAACATAAACTACATACCAGGTCTTTGAACAGTATAGACATCACATCCAAGTATTGATGCTATTGAGTTTAAAATGCTCTGATTTGCAGATGCTCCACCAGTAGCTATTATTCGTTTTGGAGGGGTGGGCATGCCAAACCTTTCTGCATGAGCTCGCATTGAAAGGAACTGTCCCTCAATCAATGCCCGTACCTGCAGATGAAATGTTTTTTTTTTTTTTAAATAGAAAGTCTTGGCAGCACAACATCAGCATATGTAAGCATACCCTTAAAAGGTGGTACCAACCTCAGAAGCAGAATCAAATTCCTGCACTTCCTGTTCATTCACTCCCTCCAGACTGTCACCTGTGAAATTTTGGAGAATATAGCGATGGACACCAACTGGTTGTATGAATAATTGTTAGTTACATGAGGCTTATTTTAGATGATGAAAGTACAAAATAGACAACAAAATATTAAATAAAAAAAGGGGATATAGACATCTAATGGTTATAGTAAATTACTTTGATAATTTAAAATATGCATGTAAGGTGTGAAAATAGTTTCTTTTAATCCTGAGATTGCTGAGGCTGTATACAGCTTCCTCATAGTTTACTGGTTGTGTATGAATAGAAAGCCCTAAATGATGAGTTTCAGTGCCAAATGTGTATGATCAGTAGAGAAATTGTGGCATGAAAGAAGTTGAAATTCAGTGAAAGACAAAAGCCTGAACCTCGATGCACCCCATAGAGAAAAAACTTATAAAAAATATGAATGTTCGAAGAAGTCAAAGAACTGACCTGGTAGGGGAGGAAGAATTTCATGGTCCTTGTAGTAGAAGCCAATCTTCCCATCTGTTGAAGAGAATAGAATGAGGAGACAGAACAAAAATAAATCATATCAAGAAAAAGTAAACCATCAAGTATGCACACAAACCATTAAGAGGTGGTGTTTGCTCCAGAAACTTGCTGAAGACTTCCCAAGATTTCTCAGCACAGCGGTTACGAACATCTAGCTCAGGATTGTTGTCAGATTAAGGAACTGCTAAATGGTATCGGTGGAATGAAAACAAATGAGATTTATACCTTCACGAGTTAGAGAACCATTTTTGTAGCACAACATTATCATGTAACCTTCTGTATCCACAGGATTAGGCAAAACATGCCCTTCTAATCTAGGTTGAGGATCAGTAGCAATCCCAAAAACCTATACGAGAAAGTATGAGATTACAAGAAAAAAAAAGCATGTAAGAATCTAATAGTAGGACTAAGTGAGAATAAACATCAGGATTTTGCTCAACCCAATACATTACATAAGAAACAAGCATGAGTCCTTCAAAGCAAATGATCAATGCTGGAAAAAATGTGAATAATTCCTAACATAGCTCATACAAGCAATTAGAGAAGCAAAGCTGGCAGGAGCTTGCCACAGATTCTTAACAAACCAAGATTTTGTAATTTCAAACTCATTTTGCTTGCAATCATGAATGATTAATGCTGCAAGACACCATCTATATTTGCCGTGGAGTTATGGCAAAAGCAACCGAGGAATAACACAAGAAAAGTCATAGTATAAAATGTATGAATCTGTGGTTTTATATTCTAACTTACAGTGTCACTGGTACCCAGGCTAATTGCCAGATCCCCTGGGGTGCTAAGAGTTAAACCTGCAGTTTCACAATGCTTTTGGTTAAGAAAAACAAACAACAATTCAAAAGTCAAAAGAGAAATAAAAAAATAAAAAAAAGTTAGTCCTCAAAATAGTACTGAAACCATGGCAATACCCTATGCCCCTCAAAGTAATTATCACTCTAACGGCATTTAGGGTAACTGTCATCCGTTCTTTCAGTTCTTTTTTCTTTTTATCTCAGTTAAGGCAAATGCGTGCAGGGTTTTAAATAACTGTTCGTATCGTAGGTTAATACATAACAAACTATCAGCCGATATTTAAAACCATGTAGAACACTTGACAATATGATTAATTGAATTTATTAGTTTTTAGATGTTGTCTTTACTTGTGAGATTAGATATAAAAGGCACATGATACATCTGAAAGTACATCACATTATAGAATTTTAGTAAAATTCTTGATAATTTCTAATAAGATCACAACAGGGAAAAACTATTACAAATGCAATTTAAAACATAGAAACTCTTGCACAGCAAGAAAAGATCATCTCTAATAAACGCATGAAAGCAAGTATGCTGCATTCTTAATTTATGGGGAAAAAGGTAAATTCTAGCCAGCACCATGGACAAATTGTTACACAAGAAGGTGAAAGTTACATAGAAAAGTACTGACCTGCTAAACTGTTGGGATTGTCTCCAGACCAGTGAATGACCAGACAATTTTTATTAAATTTGTACCTGTGTAGCAATAGATGAAGTTTTCAAGGTGCTAAACTAAATTCACCAAATAACTACATGTCATGAACATACACAGCAGAACATCAGGACAAATAAACTTTATTAGAAAGCAGCCTATAGTATATCAACTAGTTGAAGAAATAGCCATGAGCTCATCATTCATGAATCCATTTCTACATTAAATGGCACAAGCATGCACATATATTACACATTGGCTGTGGCAAACAGTTAACATGGTTCAGGAACAAGTCCAAGCATGTTGAGGGAGCGACAATTGATCAGATACAGAAATTTCTCCAAGTCAAGTGCATTTACATGCTGACTATTTAACTTTTATCAATATCAGTTCTTTGATTTCACCACCTACCGTACATAATTGAATTAACTAGTTTACAGTTTGAATGAAATATAATGCAGAAAAATTAACCAGTTTACAGTATGTTACTAACCTCTCTACAAAATATGGAGCAATATGACCAGCAACATCATAGGCTGGGGCCAATTTTCCAATTTTTTCCTTCAAACCTGGTGCCGTGGCCTACAATTGCTATTAAAAATCAACAAATACAAAATGCAACAACCTAATTCAAAGAATAATTTAGCAACCATAAAGAAGCATAAACCCGAACATACAGCAGACAAACCTCTAAACAAATTTCAGACCAGTCTCTCTGCTTAATATCCATCAAATTCATCCCAGAACCATCAGTGTGATCAATACAAGCATAAGCTCCAATAAAAAGAGATGCCATAAATGAGCTAACAAGGGAAATCCTCTCAGTATCATTATAAGCTTCTGGCTGTGTCTGAAATATCTTCCTAATCTGCGGTCCAGTGAATCTCTCATAGGCACGCGAGCCAGTTAATTTCGAGACCTCCAATGCTCCACCAACAGCTTTCTCTATCTCTCTACATTGCGTGGTGGTGCTGCTATCCATCCATATGGGAGACTCCTTGATGGAAAATGCATTGCCTAATTGATCCACCAATGGCTTTTTGGGGTCCAACGATGATAATATTGCAGAACTGCCAGTCTTCCAATAAACACTACCATGTTGCTGTCCACTACCAGAAAGTGCAGCAATTTTCTCAAAATCAAAACCGGATTTGGTGAGCCTCTGAAGAACAAGATCAAGAGCTTCTACCCACATTAATGTGGGTGAAACAATTTTGCCATTGTCAGAGGGATCTCTATAAACTCCATCTTTGGTCTTATAATGGGGTAAATCAGAGTCAAAATGAACTAGCTCTGATATTACAATGTTGAGATTGGAATCCAGAACAGTTGCCTTCAACGACCTTGAACCGATCAAAGTTTCATAAAAATTTCAGAACTCGTCAACATTAAAATAATACAAAGGGGGAAAATTAAAAATTGGTAAATTAACTGGCCGATCATAAAATTTTCAAATCCATTCACATTAAAAACTCAAAATCCTTAGAAAACGATAAGAACCCATCAACCAAAAATGAACCAAAACTCGATTTAACTATCTGGGTTGCATTGATTTTGTGTATAAACTACAAGAATCAACCAAACAGACAAAAGGGTAGAGACTTACTGAGTAGAGCTGTCGAATCCAAGAAACAGGGAGTCCTGAGGAAGAGAAGAATTCTCCATTTGTAAAACACCAATTTGCTAACTTTTAAGTAATTAAACAGAGAACTGACAGTGTAGGAGGTGAAAGATGTGAGACTTTTGGCAGTAAAAAGGAAATTGATTTATATAGCAAAAATTGAGCAATTTAAGTATAAAATTTTTGGATAAGAACGCGATTTAGTTGGATGAGATAATGAGTAAGCGCTTAATCCATAATTTAATCCACTATTAACAAAATTGGATATTTTTAATATTCAGCTACTCAACAATTAGCACAATAGGAAAATTGTGGCGCGTATAGGTTTTTCTAATATATTCTCTCCCTTTCATTTTATTTCGTTTTTTGATTTTTTTTTTTCAAAATATTTATCCTTTAAAAAATTTAATGGATCATTAATGATTTTTTTTAATTTTATTTTTATTTATTAAGAGTGAAAATATTAATAAAATAAAAAAGAGATAAAAATATAAGGAATTTTAGTTATTTTTTTATATAAATGAAGTTATTTAATAGGTTTTTTAATTTTTATAAAAAAAATTAAAACGATAATTATTTTAAAATAAGTGGAGTAATAAATATAAGTTAAATATATATATATATATATATATATATATATATATATATATATATTTTTTTTTTTTTTTTTTTTTTTTGTATATGCATACAGCGTAGATTTACCAATCAATCAACCTGCCAAATCTGTAAAGGCCGTGATCTAGGCGGTGCCAATAGAACTTAAAAATCTAAAAACAAATTGAAGGGAAAAAAAATCGCAACAACATTCTTGTAGATTTTCTTTTATTATTATATTTTTTTAATTTTTTTATTGTAATTAAATTATATATTAATTATTACTAGACCTTATTATAAAAAATAAAAAAATAGAAACACGAATAATTATTATTATTATTTTTTTATATCAAGGGAAAATATTCAATAGAAATAGATTTCTCTTTTAACATATATCGATAAATTAGTGACAATTTATAATTTAAAATATTTAAATATGAGACCTTTCACTTTTTATATTTGATTGGTATACTAATAATTATTTACATATACTATCCAAATTATTTAACTCCTTTATATTTATTATTATTATTATGCTGTAAATTTATCATAAATTTTGTGTTTTTAAAATTATATATATATATATATATATATATATATATATATATATATATATATATATTCTATCCTAATTTTAAAATTTTAGTTATAATTTTACTTTGTAACTAAATTAAAAATAATAATTATAATATTTTTATATTAATTTAAAAGATAAATGTGAAATTGAGTTTAGAACTTATCAAATTATATTATCAATTTAATATTTAAACTTTAATATGAATTAATTGAGTTCTTTTTGTAAATTTGATAAATTACTAATAATCAAATTTATAAAATTAACGAATTCAATTAATTTCAATCAAAATTTAAAAACTAAATTGAAAAATATAATAAGTTTAAATATTATATTGTGACTTAATGTAAAATTATAATTAAGTTTTCTTACGGTTATGATTTAGAATAGAATTGCAATTAAGTTTTTAAATTAAGATAGAATTGATATAATAAAAAAAAAATGAATTAGAGTATAATTACAAAAAATAAACAAAATTCATGGTAAATTTATTTAATCCTTAATACTATCAATGTACAATTTCAAATAAAAAAAATACTATCAATGTATATGCCGTAATACATAAAGCAAAGTCTTATTTTTCAAACTGATATGAAATTGAACATCATCCAACTTAATTTTGGTCCTATTTGAAGAGGGAAAATGGGATTGTCACCATATGCCATTTTAGTCGATCCCTTAATGCCATTCTACCAAAATTGTGTGTTTTTGGGCTCCTCTGTCAGAAAGTAGGATTTGGTAATAAAGGTAAGGTTCTAAAAAAAAAAAAAAAAAAACACAACACAACACCAACAGCTTTCATTGTTGGCTTGTTGCATGCAAAATTTATGCAGGAATAAACCCCATTTCCCTAGCCAGTTTACAAATGCAATCTTTCTATCTGGTATGCCCAACCTAGAAAATGATTACAGCACTACTCTTGAAACCAACAGTGCAAGTTTCCCTGCAAGCATCTTATGGTTTGAAATCTAAACTCTGACAAATGCTTGAAATATATACAATATATTCTGGGTGGCCGTACCGGCTTGTGGCAGAAATAAAATTCACATAATATGTTAATAATTAGCTTCAAGACAGTAATTCTCAGTGGCCAACAAGTCCATCCATAAAAGAATGTGGGCTGCCATTTGTTAGGTATCCCTACTTTTAGATCCCAATATTTCTGAACCCCATTGCCAAGACAGGCTAGCTAAGCTGGGATAGTAGTGATCACAAATTACTTTGCTCATCAACGAAATAGTTCGTGGAAAGACCACATTATGAACTTTGCAAAAATATCAGACTCCAAGAACTCAATATGAGCAGTCCGTCCAATGAATGAGTTAAAGTTCCGGCCATAGGAGGAGGTATCAAAGTTGACATCACATCGCATGAACACCCGAGGCTGTGAGGTTGGAGCCCGTATCTGATCCAAGCAATTATTCAGCATTTCCAGGAATACTCTGCCCTTTCTTGAATAATCCAAGGAAGCAGCCCGGCATAATTCAATTCTTGCGGAATGATATGGCACATAACCATCCTGAGAGAAATGTAATTACCTAATAAGCATATGGTTAGATAAAATGCCTTCTTCACATCTTCCTTTTTTGATTTATCATTACCCTACATGAAAGAATGTAACCTAAGAAACCTGCAAATTGCTCAAACTTGAATTACCCAGTTAAAAACATTAGTAATTACTTTTAAAACTAGCTGGCAGACTCAGCAGAAATTTTGAAGACGTTCGCAAGAATTTCAGAAAGTTAAAAGTTATGTGCAGAATATAGGATGATTAAGAAAGTACCTGGGGCGAAGAAATCAGAATTATATGCTTGAAATTCTCTAGTGTCTTCTGCTGAAAGAACAAAAGAACACTATTTTAGATTCCTTTCACACACATTTCTGAACACTATATGCACTCATTGCTTGGGACAGTACAAATTTTTATATCACAGAATCATCATTACATTTCTTTTTCTAATAAGGCAAACAGGACAGTTTCATTAGGTCATGCTTTCATGATTGAAGGTATATAGAATGAGCATGCACCTTGCTCTGACACTTCAATCTCTCTCTCTCCTCTCTCTCCAGTAAAAGGAAAAGCCAAAAGCAGAAGATGACTGAAACCCAATAATAGACAAGATTGATGGACCAAAAAATTTTATTTTCAGTACCTCACAAAGTCTGTAGAAGAAGGTATTTTGGAGATTTGGATCATCTGTGAAAGTGAGCTGATGAATGCACTGTGTTCCCCTGAACTTCTTCATAAACCACATCCCAGAGTTAAATAAAGAGTTCGAACTATAAAGATACCCCAATTGTGGACCAGATACAGAAATATATGTGTATAGGTGTCTCCGGAATGGTTCCATGATGCTTTCTTCAGTAACGTAAATAAAGATATGGAGTCAAATTACTGACAAATAGAAACATATGGCATCCTTATATGATGAATTTTACCTGCTAATGCTGTTCTTATAATAACATTTCCAATGGAATGCCCAACAAAGCTAAGCTTGATATCTCTTAGACCACCAGATCTTGAAAACTTGTCCAGTTTCCTTTTAAGAAAAGAGATCACCTCCTGAGCTAGCCTTAGTCCCATTTCTCTGAAGTCTCCTGATGTTTTGTCTTCATTTGCCTCTGACATGAGAATTTCTATCTTGGGGTCTATCAAAAGCCATTGATTTCGAATAAGTCGTAAATCCAGATGATGTCCCTAATTGTTGGAGTTGCAACAAACAAAATTAATCCTACTGATATCAGCTTAAATACAGCTCAAATACAGAAGAAATAAAATTTACAAATGATTGTCCCAACAAATAAAGGATTAAAGAAAAACAGTTGGCAAAAGAAAATACAAAGGACAACAGAATTATAAATTATACCCCCCAAAACAAAACAAATAGAATTCGCAAACCACAAACCTCAGTTTAGGATAAGAGCACAAAAACATTGCCTAAATTTGAGTATATTTAAAGAGAAGAAATGAATATGAATCATGATAATAAGCACAAGCCCTCCTAGAGAAATTCATCTATTTTTAAGTTCTACGCGGGAGAAGAAGTTCAATCTCATAATTTCAAGATATTCTTTAGGAAAGAGGTGAATTGAATTACATGAATGGAAAAATCATTACTAAAATGGTTAAAGTATTCAAAGAGAACAGTGCATGCTCTAAATTCGCTTCAGCTAAAATTCAGTCAAATAAAAACCATACTCGAGGTTATTTTGGATGCTTCCATGGAAATGACACAGCTCACTGCCCCAAAAAAGGACAGTTTGACCCAATCCCACTAAACAAAATTCAAGATATGCCCCATATATCCTACCTGTGCCAACATCAGAACTTTCAGTTAGGAAAATTTGGTCAACATCTTCTAAACAATGAAGTAAAGAAGTTCACTTTACAAATTTTACAAATTTTCTGAAAATGTCAGATGACATGTATTTGAGTTATTCATAAATAAGAAAGCAGATCAGCAGCTCCTTGAAGTAGTCAATAATAAGAATCCAATTCAGTTCAAAATAATAATAATCCAATTTGATCAGCACAAATAAAGCACCAAACACACAGTTTCCAAACTGGACTTCTGATATTAACTTCACCTCTCAGAGAAAAGAAGTAGACCAAAGAAAAAAACATAGAGAGATAGGAGGGACTGAGGACTGAAAAGAAAAGGCAACACAATAAGATATTCGATGTAACCTGTGGAAGAGGAAGACTTGCCTGAAATCCATGCACAAAGACAACAATCTTCAACTCACGGCTTTTTTTCCGTGAGGTACCACCAGGAAGCTTCTTTAAAGCTTCAGTGCCAGGTCCAGCAAGTACGCTAGGTGAATCTATCAGGTCCAAATTTCTAAAGTAAGAATTTTCACTAAAAGTACGCCGCGGTGCATTTATGACACGCTCCACAAATATAATAGGAACTCGCAGAGGATCTCCAAATATATACATGTCTTGAATTGACCGAGTATTAATCTGCAAGGAAACAAAACCTGCTCTGTAGAACTCCAGAGTACAAGGAAGATGAGGATGACAAATCAGTCAATGTGGGAGTAATAATTCACCCTCATTTGGGCAATACTTCGCCGGTGAAGCTCAGCACGTGTGGCAGCAGCCTGGACTGGCTGTACAGAAGATGAAAGAGAACAAAAAAATTAAAGAACAAGAAAAGAAGAATTTATTCTATGATTGAAATCCAAAAAATAAACTTCTATCTAAAATAACCAACAAAAAGAATGTAGAAAAAAGGCACTTACATCGTCAGCTAACTTCCAGAAACTTGAAACTCTTTTATCAACAACATGGTGGGAAGAATCATGACTTCCACTGCTTATGTAATGATGAGGCATTTCAACCTTAGAGTATACCATCCATATTGACCACTCAGCTCTGCGATCCTTAGCCCATGCATCACGCAGGAACCTTAGTATCTTTGCTTTGTTTGTCCTGGAATGAAGTAAAGGTCAGCTGAGTACACATATAATAATTAAATTGCCAGCAGTTAAACTCCTTGTTTTATTAACTGCAGCCAAGGATATGAATATCAATCAAGTCCACTTTGAAGGATGTTTTAAACACATTACATCAAGTTGCAGATGTCAAGTGCATTGGAGAATGATAAGGTGACCAAGAACAGTATATAAGCTATATGTACTCAAGCAAATGTGAAATAGAAGCAATAATATAACTCAAAATTATAAGTTTGAAACAGTACAACAGCAAGCTAGAATTAGATATGGAACTGAACAAAAGTATCAAAGAAAATCAGCAAATAGTCGTTAAAAATAACTACATGATAAGCTCAAATAAGTTGGAATGGTAACATGAGCAAAGGATATTGGCTATTGCTGACAGTTTATGGTCCAATAACATAAAGGTCCTAAAGATGAAGAAAAGAGCAGATATAGAATCACCAGATTGCAGATTTGAATTGATAACTAGTGCTACTCAACCATCCAACTATAGAAAGAAGTAAAAGAAACTGGATGGATGAGTTCCAGAATAAAGGAAAACAGAAGCAGGGAGGGACAAGGAGAGATCCAAGAGGTGAAAAGAAAAGGAAAAGAGAAGGACAAAGAGTGATCCAACAGGAGAAAAGAAAAGGAAAAGGAGGGAAGAAGAGAAATTGGTGCAGCAGCGACCCTATTTCTGAAGTTTTAGAACTGTCCCATCAGAAATAGAGCTTAGACTTGTGCATGGCCACTATTCTGCTGATGAATATCACGATGTTGGCAAAAATAAGAATTAAGTTACTTTAAGTGGTCGGTTCGGTTTTTAAATGGTTCGGTTCGGTTTGGTTTTTAAAATGAAAAACCGAATTAAATTTCAGTTCGGTTTGATTTTTACCCAAAAAATTCGGTTTAAATTGAATCGACCGAAATTTTAATATATATATATATATATATATATATATATATATATATATATATATATATATATATATAATAACAAAAAGA
>CATKHJ010075081.1:0-14207 GCA_949750685.1 Vernicia montana | reverse complement strand
CCTGCCTCTATTCCTTTCCATGAATCTTGCAATCACATGGCATCCAATTTCAATGCTTTGATCCTCTCCGTCCATTATCGCCTCTCACCTGAACACCGTCTTCCGGCTGCTTACGATGACGCTATGGATGCCATCATGTGGGTCCGTGATCAAGCTCGGGAAACCGATGACTGTGATCCTTGGTTGAAAGATCATGGAGATTTTTCAAAATGTATGTTAATGGGTAGTAGTGCAGGTGGGAATATAGTATACCATGTAGGTTTACGTACACTCGATGTTGATATTTCACCAATTAAAATCGTAGGGCTGATAATGAACGTGCCCTATTTTGGTGGGGTTCTAAGGACTGAATCTGAGATGAGATTGATAGAGGATAAAATCTTGCCTTTGCCAGCCAATGATCTGATGTGGTCACTTGCATTGCCTAAAAATGCTGATCGTGATCATGAGTATTGTAATCCGATAGTTGAAGGGTTCCACGAAGAGAAAATCGGACGGCTACCAATGTGTTATGTTAGAGGGTATGGAGGGGACCCATTGGTTGATAAGCAGAAGGAGTTTGCAAAGAAGCTGGAATCGAAAGGAGTGAAAATGACAGCGAGTTTTATTGAGGATGGTTATCATGCTGTAGAGCTATTTGAACCTTCAAAGGCTCAATCTTTTTATGTTGATCTTAAGGTTTTTATTAATAGTATATTTGAATGTTGAGTTAATAATCATCTCTCTTTTTGGATTGGGTTTGTTTTATTAGAGATGTATTTTGAATTTTGAACTACTACTATAATATAATATACCATTGTATTATTTTGAATTATGATCGAATGAGTTAAATCCAATATGAAGTATATGAATATTAAGTTATATTTTGAAATGAAAAGACAGTTTCAAATCAATGTTATTTATGAAAAAGCTACAAGTAATAATGCAACTAAAATATCTCACAAAAAAAAATTTCTCCCTCAAAACGTGAAGCTATCTTTCTTCTCTCTCTGAATTTAGGGTTTCTTAACCTTAGAATCCAGGGTTTTCTTATCAACTCTCTGTTGATTTTTTTTATTTATATCTTGATTTTCTATTGTTTCTGATTATGATCAGTGTTAGTGTTGTGATGGCTAATGAACTGAAACGTTTATGGAGTAAGTTTGGATTAACCGAAGAGGAGGATGATGCAATTGATCTTGGCCCAAAACCGGGACAAACTAAACAAAGTTTTTATTTGGCTGGAAGGGTTCTATCAATCATTAAATCCTTTTAATAAGGAAGCGCTACACAATGTGTTAATGAGTGCTTAGACACCTGTGAAAGGGGATAGAGGTAAGGAAACAGAAGCGGACCTATTTGTTTTTTAATTTTATTCCAAAAATGATCTAATGATGGTATTAATAAATGGCCCGTGGCACTTCAACAAGAACTTATTTGTGCTTAAACAAATTGAAGAGCCATCAACAGTTTATTTATCAGAGGTGGAATTTTGGATTCGACTATAAAACCTTCCGCTGAATAAACGTTTATTTATCAAAAATCAATTTGCAGCATTGATATAAATACAATACCAAATTGACAGAACAAAAGACAATTAATATTTAAAAAGATAAAAAAGATAAGGGAAATCATTCTGCATTTTTCATATGTGAAACCAACAATTTTTATAACAAAAAATATGTGGTTGCATGAACCTATTAATTACGAAAATTTGCAGTTAAAAAAAAAAAAAAAAAAATGAATATGCTATCTGTATGCTTGACATCATTCTCATGTACTAACAATGTTATATGATGCACTACAATAAAAGCAATGCTGGATAAACCAAAAAGAATGAAGAATTATCATAAGTTTTTATGCGACAAAACCGAAGAAAATCACTAGTGAATAAAAAATGTTAATTCTACAAATGATGAAGTGGAAAAAATAAATTGTCACAATTGTATAAACAATATAGAAACATATAATTTTTTTCTCACATTTTCTTATAATAAGTAGCAATTAGAATATTTGAGTGTAAAATTTTACTATTTCCTAAAATTTCAAAGTATGGTATTACAAAAATTTTAAAAAAATATTAAAATATTATTATACTCAATATTTTAAATAACTATAATAAAAAAAAAATTCAAATTGTATATATTTCTATTTATTTAATACATAATTCAAGTAATATAAAATCATAAATTTCATTATTTAATTTATTATTATATCAAAATAACTTTAATTAACACCCGCATAATACGCGACTCACGATAAGTTCTTATAAATTTAATTATAACTCTAATTTATGTAAAGATTTTCAATTCTACTCTTAAATGATTGAAAATTCAATAATTATTATATAATACTTTCATTAATTTTTTATATATTTTATTGTATATTAACATGATTAGATCAAAATTTTAAATGATTCAATAAAATAACATGTTAAAAATAAGTGTAATGATAATATAACACATTTTGAATATTAGCATGTACATTTTCAGCATTATATATAAAATAAAATAAAAACTTTTATTTTATTTATAACAAAAATTCAACAATATAATTAGAAAATTTTGTGTATATAATAGAAAAATTAAAATTTATATGATACCATTTTATTATTTTTTCAATTGCTCCACATATATATATAAAATAATAAACTTTGGCTTGGCTCATATGCTCCTTCCCTAAATTCAAAAGCCAAAGTTTGGAATTTTTTTTCATGGTTTTGTGTGTAGCTAGCGACTGAAAATTCACTCAATCAACTCTACTCAGACTAATCAGGTATCTTTCCCTTTTCACGCTAGCTCTCTTCTCCTCTCAGTACACTTCAGAATAATCGTTTATTTCCTTTCTCACGGTACTTTTCAATTGCACACCCACTGTTTGTTAAAATGTCAAACTGAGCTGCTGCTTTGAGTTGCCCACTTCTGTTATTGTTTCTATGTTTTGATTTTGTATTACTTGAAAAATTGATAAATTTTTCGAAAGTGATAAACGGGTTTTCCTTGTTTTTAAATTGAGGATGAGTGGTGGCGGACTAAAGGGAATTTTGGCGGCCGCCGTCACGAAAGGGGTGGCTGAGGCAAGGGCAAGGATATTTGGGCATGTACTTAACCCAACAGGGATCAGATCTCCCCACAAGATTTTACGCAAGAAGCTTATTGGTGAGAAAGTTGCGCAATGGTACCCTCATGACATCAAGAGAGACGACCCACTTGTAATGGCCCGCCAAGAGCAAGAGTAATAATCCCTATTCTTCATCTATTTCTTTTTTTCGACCTAATGTTTGTTTTGTTAATCCATTGCAATAGAATTTCTTTGAAATTATGTTGCTAGACAACTTGTATGCATAGATCAGTTGATTGCCTTTTCTTACAATTGCATTGACAAAGGCCATTTTAATCTTAAATTAGGGAAGCAAGAGATTGGCATTTTGATAGGGAATGTACTGTTGCTTTTACTCATGTTCATTGCTAATTAGCCAGGGTGCAGTTTCCCAATTGGCAGTAGCATTGGTCATATAGGAATCTAGGGGTTCATGGTGGTATGACTGTATGAATATTCATAACTTTCCACACAAGCGCACAAACGTACTCTTAAGTTTAAAATTTCACAATCTTTTCAGCAGAAATGTATATTACATGCATAATTTGCACAACTACAATAAGCACGGCATTTTATTACTGTTGGCATTCAGTTTTCTTCCTAACAAATGAACACGATATGTTGGAACTGGTGTTAGAAATCATTGTAATCTGTGGATAAGATAATAACTATAGCATTTTAACTTTCCTCTTCTTCTTGCTTGAAAATAATCAGACCTAGTAGCTATCCTTACCTCACCCTGTTCCGCCCTACTTGATGTTAGTACCCTTTTATCATTGGAACTAAAGCCCCGGGGCTAGGGATAATATATACATATACCATGATCAGATGCAGCTCTATTACTCAAATTGGAAATAGCCTGTTCCCTTCTGACAACCTATCTTCTAGCAAGAACAGTTGTTTTTGTGTATAGTATGGGCTCTCTAATCATAAGTACATCAAGGACTCGCATACACAATTTGTAACTCAAAATATGTTGAATTGCCGAAAACTTCCATTGGAGGCCACAACCCATTGGGATGAACAATATGTTTTTAAAATTTATTATCAGAAATGCATTGAATTGGTATTCAGGATAGGCAATGGCAGATTAAGTAGTGAAATTCAGAATTAGATTACTCCTATCCTAGAGAAGCTTTTACTAGGCTAGAATTCTTTGTTGATAAAATTCCATTTTTCTTTTAGGAGGGAATGCAGCATTTCTGTAAGTTAATCAGAAAATTTTGTTGCTAGATGCAAATATTGCATCTTATTATAGCACATTATGGAAAATCTTTCAAGGAACTTGTGGTTCATTGCTTGTTTCTTGCTTTGTTTTGAGTTGCATTTGTCTTCTTTAGCTTTATGCTTCCTTGCTTCCTTCTGGCCAGCTTTCAATTTAGACTGCTTTGTATTTTAATAGATGCTTGATTATGAAGCTTATGAAGGCTGGAATACATCTCTTAACAGTTTCAGTTATTTATACAAATTAAATGCTCATGTATCATGCTTTGCCAGGCGCTTATCCAAGCTTGAAATGTTGAAGCGTCGTGGAAAAGGACCTCCCAAGAAGGGCCAAGGAAAGGGTGCCGTGAAGCGTAACAAAGGAAAATGATTTTTCATTGGTGTTCTTCAAACTAGTGCTTGGGTAGATTTTTTCCATAACAATTTATTGGTAGTTTGCATTCAAGGACAACTTCTGGAATTAATAGAGTCATGATTTATTTTTCTTGTCTAGTTGTAGGGAAACAATTCCTTCTGTTAAATGAATGAGCATTGTCTGATGAAGTAGAACTCGGCAAAAGGGTCAAATTAGTCCTTGAATTTGGCACTTGAGGACAAATCAGGACAAAATCACCTTTTTTGTCATTAAAGTACTCATACTTAGCAATTTTTATCAAATTAGTTCTTGGTCAAACTTTGGGCAATACGTGTGCTATAAAATCAGATGAAATAACCTTAATTTCATAAGTTCTGTTTGGTATAGATTTTCAGAAAAGTGTTTCTAATTTTTTTTTTTTTTTTTTCAGTTTTTTCAATTTTGAAAAGTATTTTTGAAGCAGGATTAAAAAAAATAGTTTCAAAAAAAAATTAATCAATTAAATAAAAAATTCAAAAAGTATTTTTTTAGCCTACAGGCTAATAATGGTAATCAATTAAATTTAAATTTTAGGAGTTTGAGTGAAAATTATTTTTCGATTTTGTGTAATGATTGAATGTTTTAATGAAATAATAATATTTTGTTGATCATTATACACATCTTTATTTAGTATTAAAAATTAAATTTCAGGGACAAAGCAAAAAATTAAACAATTAAATGAATATAAGAATTGCAAAATTCAAAATATCTTTCATTAATATCTATAAATAACATTCAAATATGGGCGAATTAAAAAATCTAACAAGGGGCGATAAAAAATTAAAACCTAACGTATAATTATATAAATTAATACCGTGCTATATTTAATTTTTATCAATCATTAATATATTAATTAATCACATAATAGTTTTTAGAGACTAAATAACACTTTTTGAATTTTTTTATTTAATTGATTATTTTTTTAATTTTTTTGAAATTGTTTTTTCAATCCTATTTTTTGGAAAAACATCTATTCACCTATTTTTTCAAAACTGAAATTTTTTTTTAGAAAAGCACTTTTCCGAAAAGCTATGTCAAACGAAACTTATGAAATTAACATTGTTTCGTCTAATTTTATAGCATATGCATTGCCCAAAGTTTAACCAATGATTAATTTGACAAAAATTACCAAGTATGAGAATTTTGATGACAAAAAAGGTGATTTCATCCTAATTTGTCTCCAGGTGCCAAGTTCGAGGATTAATTTGACCATTTTGCTAGTAGAACTCCATATGATAATTTTTGTCTGTTTACAGTATATGCAGATGAAAATCCTATTCCTTCATAGGTTTATAAAATATATGCAAGATATTACAACATAATGGTTGTACTTTTAAGAAAGAGAGAATATGACAAGCAGAGACTAGTTTTGAGAGATATGCTGTCTATGGTAAGAGTGCTCATCTTATTTCTGTCCCTATTCTAAATTCAAGGAGATGAAATATTACCAGAGGAACTTTCAACCCATGATTAGCTGCATAAAAGTTTCCATTCATTTTAGTGGTATCCCTGGGGAGTTTGGTGATGGCCGAACTGATTCCAATGTTGGAAAAATTACAAGCTGTGAAACACTGAAACCTAACAGCCGAAAGCCTGAAACACTCTTTGTTGACAATACATGAAGTCTGAAGACACATCTTTTCCATGTTTAATCTAAATGATAAATTTGTTGTTATTTGAGTTAGATCCAAAGATTTGCCACCAAAAATACAAAATTTGATCACTTGCTGAAGTTCTCGGATGGAAAGTGATGAGAGAATTTTTCTTCTTGAATTATATCATTTCTCTTTATACTTTCTACAGAAATACAAAAAAGAAAAAAAAAATTTACTTACAAAACAATATTAGAACGAGGAAATAAATCGCTTAGTAACATTGCATAGTTCCAGGATTTCAACCCAAATACATTGCTTCTGAAGGAAAAACTTGCTTTTTACTATAATCTCCACAAGAACAGATACCATTCTTGAAGTGATGGAACCTCCTTACATCTCTAAGGATAATCTCCCTATCCACCAACTTTGAGATAAACTTAGTTGCAGCATGGCAGTCATTAGAGACTCGAAGATTCTTGGCAACCCTAATAGTAGTTCCAGGGGGAGTGTTTAGTATGCCAAAAGCTATTGCCAATTTCTCAGTATGTCCACATAATAAAGTTTCTTTCTCCTCATCAACATTGTGAAGTACACGAAGTATCGGGCACATACCCCTCCTTTTTCATCCTTTCCGACAAGGTCTCGAGATAATCATGGAGTTTCTCACTTTGCGGATGTGATAAATCTCCAGCTAAAAAAACTCGTGTATCTCATCACCATACTCGATCCAACTACAGCTGGGTTCTTTCCTTGCTCCCATTTCCTTCATCTTCCTTCTAACCTCCCCTGCTTTGTCTCAAAGGCCAGCAGATGAATATATAGTCATGGTATCCCATTAAATTGAAAAGCCACAAACAAAATGCCTTAAAACTTTTATCAATGGGCATACCAACTATACATTCGAATTCCTTCATTGACTTACTATATGCCAAAGTCTCACATCTATAAATGGATATTAAATCTCTCAAGAAAATGAATGGTTATTTAAACCATTAGCCAGTGTATTGTTGATTTGACAATCAATCTAAATTCAAATAACAAATACATCCCTAAACAAACCTCCAAAACATGAAATTAGTCCAGTAAGAAAACCCATTATAAAAATCTAAACAAATCCATTATAGATTCATCATATTCAACAAAAATGGCCCAACTCAAAGGGGAAAATAGAAAAATCAATAGGCAAACAACATTAAATTATACCAATATAACAATATACCAGATGGATGGGCGAGTACATAGAATTGGTGCAAACAGGGCATTCTAGCATATAGCAATAGAATGAAAGAATTTTGGCACATGTAAGCCTGCCATCCAATAACCTATATACAGTTTACATATAAATTATTACATAATACTTTTAATAGATCATATATTTGTTATATAGCATCCAATCCAGGAAATGCACAGGTATTCTAATGTAATCAGAAAATCTTTAATGGATTGGATAGTTACATTATCTATGTCAAATGAAGCAATTATTATTACTTTGAAGTCATTTTATCTTAATTTTATCAAGATTAAAGGCTTAATTAATATAGCCGATCCCAATTAATTTTGAGATTAAGGCTTAGTTGAGTTGAGTTGTAAAAGAACATAAAATCAAGATACAAGAATTAATTCCTAACTATGAATAAAAGAAACAACTCCAGTCATTGTTTACTTCTACAATGAGAATCAGACATATGCTTATAGTGGACAATGAGCAAAGAATGTACCAAATCCAACGAGGTTCATAAAAAACCCATCATCATTTCCTAACATTTTTAGTTATTTAAATGAAGAAAAAAGCACAAACGATTTACCATTTCCCCAATACCGGATTCAAGCTCTTACTTGCTGCTCAGTTGTGGCATCATTTTTAACCTCTGTCTCCTCCTTTGAATTCATGTCAGTAGGAGCAGACCCTACAACAGTAGCTTCCTCAACTGTTTCTTTTTTCTCCATGGCAGCCCCATTTGACTGTGTCTCAGTTTCCTTGTTTCCAAACAACTTTGATGGAAGCAAAGAAGATACAGCAGCTTTTGCACTTCTCTTGGCAGCCTCAGCTGCCTCAGCCTCCCTAGCCTTGGCTTCGGCCTTCTCCCTCTCCTTCTTCTCCATAAGCTCCGTCAACTCCTCTTCTCTCCCATCCCTTCTCAATTGTTCCTTGGCAAATTCCTGCAACTCCAAGTCAAACTCAATTGCCTCATCATCCAACATCCCTTCAACCATTTTAAGCAGCTCATCCATATCCCCTGCATCAGCCAATGCTGCCATCATAAACTTGTAGCATTCATTATCCATCTTGAGTTTCTTCACCATCAAATAATAATACGATTTCACCTCATCAATCTTCCCAGATTTAAGCAGTTTATCGACCAATCTATTATAAACTGCCAAGTTAGGTCTCAATGCCGAATCCACCATCTTTCTAAAGTATGCAGCCCCATCGTCAACTCTATCCTTCTTAAAACAAGTATCCATCAACAAACCATAAGTATACTCATCTGGTTTCACTCCCTTTCCATCCATTTCTCCATAAAGCTCCTCAGCCTCAACCAACATTCCATTTTTGCACAACTGATCAATCAAGTTATTAAATGACAATACATCTGGACTGCATCTATAATCACTCATCTTCCTGAAAACCTCCATGGCATCCTCAAATCTTCCTTGTGCGCAATACCCATCAACCATCACATTAAAGCTCCCCAAATTCACAGCCAAATGCCTAGGTGGGTTATGTTCTTGTATCATCCTATCAAACAACTTCAAAGCTTCATCAAACTTGCTATTCTTGCATAATGCATCCAATACTGAATTATAAGCAACAGCACTCATTTTCAGCTTTGAATTCTCTCCCACAGCCTCTTCATAACATTCCATAGCCTCTTTTTCCATTCCCTTCACAAAATAACCCTTCATCAAAGCCCCATAAACCACTCCATCCTCAACAACCCCACCCATCTTCTCCTTCAACTCATCAAAAAGCCTAAAAATCCGATCAGAATCTGAATTTCTCACACATCCAACCATCAAATAATGATAAACAAGCGGGTCTGGCGTGAAACCCTTAATACCCATCATCTCGTCTTTCAACTCCAAAGCTTTATCAATCTTCCCATTATCCACCAACCCTTTAATCAAAATCCGATAAGTCGTCGGAGATGGATTAAAGGGAGCATCATTAATTAGCTGCTTGTAGTGTTCAAGCGCAGTATCTGGCTTTCGGCAATCAAGATAAGTCTGGAAAATCAAATTGTGCGTAATTATATTGGGAGCCACACCAGCCTGAATAATGAAACGGTGAAGGGAAAGGAGGTCAGAATATTTAGACTGGCGGAGCTGGGCATTAAGAACGGCGTTGACAGTATAAATGGTGGGTTTGCAATTGGAATAGATAGAGTGGCGCGTGAAAAGTGCCGCCTCCTCAAGGTCATTCTGCCGGATGAGGGTTAAGATGCGATTATGGAGGTCATGTCGTTTGCCAGACAAAACTTCAGAGATGGGTTCGGGGAGTTTAGGAGCATTAGGATTTTGAATGGGTTTAGGGATTTGTTGGGGTTGAGATTGTTGTTGAGCACGGTGGAGAGAAGAGAGTGGAGGTTCGATACGGAGGCGGCGTTTGCGGCGGCGTCGTTCTGCTGCGGCTTCTTCGGAGGAGGAGAAGGAGAGGAAGCGGAGAGAGATGATAGATGGAGGAGGACGGCGGAGGTTATGGTGGTGGTGTGAGGCGAGGATTTTGAGGTGGCCAAAGAAGGTTGGTTTAGAGAAAGCCATGAGAGACTCTGCTTTAAGCAGAGAAGAGATATGGAAATGGGAATTTGAAGATGGTGGTAGGGTTCAGGGTTTAGAAGGTAGAAGATAGCTGCGTGTTTGGTTACTGATTTACATAATACAACATACAACTTATCTTATTCCGGTTTAGGATAATCTGATGTTGATATATGGTGAATTTTCAACAAGATTTTTATAATTTTTTTAGATTTGTTAGTTATACTTATTTTTATACAATTTTTAATTAATTAAAATTTTTATATATTTGATTGGGCAAATTAATAGTATTTTTAATACTTAAAAACTTATAATATCTAGAGGTGAATAGGAATTTGAATTTCTAATGTAATTAAAAAAAAAAAAAAACTGAAACTCTTTCATTTCATGAAAACAAATTAATTAGATACATCCACTAATAGCAGTCTATCCAAATCATTAGAATAAAGAGAATAACCACCAGGATCAAACAGAAAATTATTCCTAGCAAGCCAATCTGCAACATTATTAGCAGTCCTATAAACAAAATAAAGGCTACTATTAGGAATAGACTCCAAAGATAGTTGTATCCCATTGATAATACTACTAATTTCCTAGGGAGCAACCTTGTTATGGTTGTTGCAACATTGAGCAACCACTAAGGAGTCAGATTCAAAGATCACATTCTTGATATTTCTATTTTTTGTAAACCTGACCGCCTCCCTGAGAGCTAAGGCTTCTGCAACTAGAATTGATCTGCATTTCACCTTTGTTGTGCCATTATGAATCAGCTCCCCCTTGCCATTTCTGCAAACAAAGGTTAAAGAAGCTTGCCTATGCGAATCTTTGAATGCAGCATCTGAATTTATTTTAACATAACCAGTTGGAGGGAGACTCCATTTCTGTATTTCTCTACCATCTCGACCCATGGATCTACAAATCTAGTTGTTTGGAATACTACTAATACCATAAATTTATTGTTCCCTCCACATCTTTTCTGCTAATTCCTTTATTTCCAAAGGATTCAGATTTTTCCTCTCGAAAATAAATGCATTTCTCTCTCCACACATACTAGCACACCAAAGTCATAAAATCTTCTTATCCCTTTGCTGTGAGATCTAACACAATGAACTTCCACCAGGCTTTAAAATCACACCAACCCAAATCACCATTAAGCAAATGAGGAAAGAAACCAACTGCACATCACGTTGCTTTGACATGAGAGCATTTGAATAACATATGCAACAATGTTTCAGCCTCATCTTCGCATAATTCGCATAACTCACAATTTGCCACACCTCTTCTATTCAAATTTGCTTGAACAGCCAATGCATTGTTTGCGCATTTCCATAGAAAGGTTTTAATCTTTGGTTGAACTTTTCTATTCCAAATAGATCTCTAGAAGCTTTTATCCCATGAAGACGCACTCATCACATTCATCAGATCATCAAAAAGCGGGGAATTTTCTAATGCCACACAATATCCAGATTTAACAGAATAGTTACTATATTTATCAAAATGCCACACTAGGTTATCACAATCAACAAATTTGGCAATAGGAATAAATTCAATAGCCACACACTCTTCCTCATTAAAGAGACTCCTGAGCACATCAAAAATCAATTGTATAGTATACCCATTCACCCCCGAATCAGTATCAGACCAAGTAGCTCTCACCACATCCTTAAATTCCTCATCAGCCACCCAACGATTATCAAACTTAAAGAGCCTTCTAGTTTTATTTGTTTGAGGATTCAGTTGAAGCACCAAAGGCCTATGGTATGAACCAATGAATCATTCATGAATAATTTAGGCATACTGAAAGTGATGAATCCACGCAAAATTTGACACCATACATCCAATTATTTTCACTTGTCTGTTTATTAGACCAAGTGAATCGTCCCCTTTAAATTCCAAATCCAGAAATCCACAACGTTCCAAAAATTCTAAAAAACAATTCACCTAGCTCCACCCAATTCAATTCTCACCCCTCTTCTCATTAGAATTAATACAAATATTTAAATCCCCCATACACAGCCACGAGGAACCATCACCAAAATCGAGCTTTTCCCATTCTCCTCAAATCACCCGCTTTAGATCTCTATAAGGACTCCCATAATAGCAAGACAAATGCCAATTCCAATCCCCTTCAATTAAACAATCTATAAAATATTTATTAGTTTTCAAAATTTGAATTGAAAGCTCCTGTCTCCACTAAAGTGCCAAACCCCCAGCCTTACCCATTGGCGAAACATAACACGCATTATCAAAACCCATCTTTCTTCTATGCTTTTCCAAATACGAGTCTCCTTGCTTCGTTTCCATGAAGAAGACCAAATTTGGGCTGTATTTCAAAACTAGCTCCTTTAGAGCTTTCACTATCAAGGCTTGTCCAAAACCTTGACAGTTCCAAGATATAAAATTCATGGGTCCCTTGGTGGCTTTTGGCCAGCCACCACAACTTCAGTAAGTTCAACTTCAACATGCTTATTCTCCAATTGCAATTCTGAAACACCTCCTTCCACACTTAAATCATCCTTGATTCCTCCTTTTCCCTTGCTCTACTGAGAACCTTGTCTTTGAGATCCTTCTTTGGCTAATTTTTTCAGTTTGTTTCGAAATGTTCTATCAACAATTATTTTCTTTCTACCCGAATGAGAACTAATCGGGCCCATCAAACTATCCACAGAAAGGCCTTGGTCACCACCCAAGCTCATCTCATTAATCTTTGTTGTCTCCTTCATATTTTGATAATTCCAAAACTTTGTTTAATTAAGCTTTGATTAAATTATATATGTGAGACTTTGTTTAAATTAAGCTTTGATGAAAAGTGTATATGTGAGTTGTTATGAAAAACTATAATGTTAGTTGTATTTTAAGAATATTGACAGGTTTTTACAAAACTCACCACCTTGAAAAATATCACCCCCTTGACTGACAAATATTTGAAGATTGATAATTGCGAGGGAAAATAGTAACGACCTTGATTTCTGATTCACGACAATGAAAATGAGACAGAAAGTTTTGGAACTATTCAACTCTGCTAGTAACGGTATTGAAAGAAAAAGTAACAGTCGTGAATTCAAAAGTAACGACCCTGACTCCATAAGTAACGACCGTGAAAAATATACATAAGGCTTTGAGATTCTTCAACTCAAATGATAATGGCCTTAACTTAAAATTCATGACCATGACTCCAATATTCACGGCCTTGAACTTAAACTTCACGCTCGTAAACATGTCAAATCAAATAAAATCTGAAAGATTTTATAGTTGTTGGAATCGTGGAGGGGGCAATTTTTACTTGGATTTGGAGCCCAACAGTCACATTTATTGCTCCTATAAATACAAGATGATTCAAATGAAGATGTAGAACTCTTGCCAAGTGAAAATCAATTGCAATACAAATCAAAAGCTTCATTTCTCATATTTGTTAATCATACTCTGTTTTTAGAACACCAAGCACTATTTCTTTATTTCTTTAAGTGTTCCTTATTCAAAGCTAGTGAACTTCATTGTTATCTTTAATATAGCTTGTATTTAAGTCTTGTGAGACTCTAAATATAAAAATCATTGTATCTTGAGTGTGTTGGATGAAATTCTGTGAAATCTATTGTAAAGGGCGAAATCCTGAAGAATTCTCATATTTGTTAATCATACTCTGTTTTTAGAACACCAAGCACTATTTCTTCATTTCTTTAAGTGTTCCTTATTCAAAGCTAGTGAACTTCATTGTTATCTTTAATATAGCTTGTATCCAAGTCTTGTGAGACTCTAAATATAAAAATCATTGTATCTTGAGTGTGTTGGATGAAATTCTGTGAAATCTATTGTAAAGGGCGAAATCCCGAAGAACTAAGCTTGTAAAGTTTTGGGTGAATTTTCGATTATTAGTGGAACCCTAAATCGGTTTGATTTAAGAGAAGTGGACATAGGAAAGACAATTGTGCTCTGAACCACTATAAATCTTGGCTAAGCTTTCTCTAACTCTATTTCCTTTGTTTATTTATTTGAAATTGGAACTTATTACATATAGGGTATTTATTTGCATTATAATTTTTAATAATCCTATTCACTCCCCCCCCCCCCTCCCCTCCCCCCTCTCTAGGATTGCCATACTTAGGACAACATTTGGTATCAGAGCTTGTGCTCTTGCATTTTATAAAAATCCTATGATTTTA